>JBBPBP010000530.1:0-30254 GCA_037974735.1 Cicer chorassanicum
TTGTGCATCCAATAAGTGATTTTGGGTCATTGGTTGAACATTTAGGTCATTTTCGTCCTCCCTAGGCTTATTCTCATCCAATTAGGGTTTTAACCAATCTTGTGCATCCAATAAGTACATATGTTTCATTGGTTGAATATTTAGGTCATTTTCGTCCTCCCAAAGCTTATTCTCGTCGAATTAGGGTTTTTAACCATTCTTGTGCATCCAATAAGTGATTTTGTGTCATTGGTTGAACATTTAGGTCATTATCGTCCTCCAAAGTCTTATTCTCGTCCAATTAGGGTTTTTAACCAATCTTGTGCATCCAATAAGTGATTTTGTGTCATTGGTTGAACATTTAGGTCATTTTCGTCCTTCCAAGGCTTTTTCATGTCCAATTAGGGTTTTTAAACAATCTTGTGCATCCAATAAGTACATTTGTGTCATTGTTTGAACATTTAGGTCATTTTCGTCCTCTCAAGGCTTATTCACGTCCAATTAGGGTTTTTAACCAATCTTGTGCATCCAATAAGTACATTTATGTCATTGGTTGAACATTTAGGTCATTTTCATCCTCCCAAGGCTTATTCTCATCCAATTAGGGGTTTTAACCAATCTTGTGCATCCAATAAGTACATTTGTGTCATTGGTTGAACATTTAGGTCATTTTCGTCCTCCCAAGACTTATTCTCGTCCAATTAGGGTTTTTAACCAATCTTGTGCATCCAATAAGTACATTTGTGTCATTGGTTGAACATTTAGGTCATTTTCGTCCTCCCAAGGCTTATTCTCTTCCAATTAGGGTTTTTAACCAATCTTGCGCATCCAATAAGTGATTTTGTGTCATTGGTTGAACATTTAGGTCATTTTTGTCCTCACTAGGCTTATTCTCGTGCAATTAGGGGTTTTAACCAATCTTGTGCATCCAATAAGTACATTTGGGTCATTGGTTGAACATTTAGGTCATTTTCGTCCTCTTAAGGCTTATTCTCGTCCAATTAGGGTTCTTAACCAATCTTGTGCATCCAATAAGTGATTTTGTGTCATTGGTTGAACATTTAGGTCATTTTCGTCCTCCCTAGGATTATTCTCGTCCAATTAGGGGTTTTAACCAATCTTGTGCATCCAATAAGAACATTTGTGTCATTGGTTGAACATTTAGGTCATTTTCGTCCTCTTAAGGCTTATTCTCGTCCAATTAGGGTTTTTAACCAATCTTGTGCATCCAATAAGTACATTTGTGTCATTGGTTGAACATTTAGGTCATTTTCGTCCTCCCAAGACTTATTCTCGTCCAATTAGGGTTTTTAACCAATCTTGTGCATCCAATAAGTACATTTGTGTCATTGGTTGAACATTTAGGTCATCTTCGTCTTCCCAAGGCATATTCTCGTCCAATTAGGGATTTGAACCATTATTGTGCATCCAATAAGTGATTTTGTGTCATTTGTTGAACATTTATGTCATTTTCGTGCTCCCAAGTCCTATTCTCGTCCAATTAGGGTTTTGAACCAATCTTGTGCATCCAATAAGTGATTTTGTGTCATTGGTTGAACATTTAGGTCATTTTCGTCCTTCCAAGGCTTTTTCTCGTCCAATTAGGGTTTTTAACCATTCTTGTGCATCCAATAAGTGATTTTGTGTCATTGGTTGAACATTTAGGTCATTTTCGTCCTCCCAAGGCTTATTCTCGTCCAATTGGGGTTTTTAACCAATCTTGTGCATCCAATAAGTGATTTTGTGTCATTGGTTGAACATTTAGGTCATTTTCGTCCTCCCTAGGCTTATTCTCATCCAATTAGGGTTTTAACCAATCTTGTGCATCCAATAAGTACATATGTTTCATTGGTTGAATATTTAGGTCATTTTCGTCCTCCCAAAGCTTATTCTCGTCGAATTAGGGTTTTTAACCATTCTTGTGCATCCAATAAGTGATTTTGTGTCATTGGTTGAACATTTAGGTCATTATCGTCCTCCCAAGTCTTATTCTCGTCCAATTAGGGTTTTTAACCAATCTTGTGCATCCAATAAGTGATTTTGTGTCATTGGTTGAACATTTAGGTCATTTTCGTCCTTCCAAGGCTTTTTCATGTCCAATTAGGGTTTTTAAACAATCTTGTGCATCCAATAAGTACATTTGTGTCATTGTTTGAACATTTAGGTCATTTTCGTCCTCTCAAGGCTTATTCTCGTCCAATTAGGGTTTTTAACCAATCTTGTGCATCCAATAAGTACATTTCTGTCATTGGTTGAACATTTAGGTCATTTTCGTCCTCCCAAGGCTTATTCTCATCCAATTAGGGGTTTTAACCAATCTTGTGCATCCAATACGTACATTTGTGTCATTGGTTGAACATTTAGGTCATTTTCGTCCTCCCAAGACTTATTCTCGTCCAATTAGGGTTTTTAACCAATCTTGTGCATCCAATAAGTACATTTGTGTCATTGGTTGAACATTTAGGTCATCTTCGTCTTCCCAAGGCATATTCTCGTCCAATTAGGGATTTGAACCATTATTGTGCATCCAATAAGTGATTTTGTGTCATTTGTTGAACATTTATGTCATTTTCGTGCTCCCAAGTCTTATTCTCGTCCAATTAGGGTTTTGAACCAATCTTGTGCATCCAATAAGTGATTTTGTGTCATTGGTTGAACATTTAGGTCATTTTCGTCCTTCCAAGGCTTTTTCTCGTCCAATTAGGGTTTTTAACCATTCTTGTGCATCCAATAAGTGATTTTGTGTCATTGGTTGAACATTTAGGTCATTTTCGTCCTCCCAAGGCTTATTCTCTTTCAATTGGGGTTTTTAACCAATCTTGTGCATCCAATAAGTGATTTTGTGTCATTGGTTGAACATTTAGGTCATTTTCGTCCTCCCTAGTCTTATTCTCATCCAATTAGGGTTCTAACCAATCTTGTGCATCCAATAAGTACATATGTTTCATTGGTTGAATATTTAGGTCATTTTCGTCCTCCCAAAGCTTATTCTCGTCGAATTAGGTTTTTTAACCATTCTTGTGCATCCAATAAGTGATGTTGTGTCATTGGTTGAACATTTAGGTCATTATCGTCCTCCCAAGTCTTATTCTCGTTCAATTAGGGTTTTTAACCAATCTTGTGCATCCAATAAGTGATTTTGTGTCATTGGTTGAACATTTAGGTCATTTTCGTCCTTCCAAGGCTTTTTCATGTCCAATTAGGGTTTTTAACCAATCTTGTGCATCCAATAAGTACATTTGTGTCATTGTTTGAACATTTAGGTCATTTTCGTCGTCTCAAGGCTTATTCTCGTCCAATTAGGGTTTTTAACCAATCTTGTGCATCCAATAAGTACATTTATGTCATTGGTTGAACATTTAGGTCATTTTCGTCCACCCAAGGCTTATTCTCGTCCAGTTGGGGTTTTTAACCAATCTTGTGCATCCAATAAGTGATTTGTGTCATTGGTTGAACAATTAGGTCATTTTCGTCTTCCCAAGGCTTATTCTCATCCAATTAGGGGTTTTAACCAATCTTGTGCATCCAATAAGTACATTTGTGTCATTGGTTGAACATTTAGGTCATTTTCGTCCTCCCAAGACTTATTCTCGTCCAATTAGGGTTTTTAACCAATCTTGTGCATCCAATAAGTACATTTGTGTCATTGGTTGAACATTTAGGTCATCTTCGTCTTCCCAAGGCATATTCTCGTCCAATTAGGGATTTGAACCATTATTGTGCATCCAATAAGTGATTTTGTGTCATTTGTTGAACATTTATGTCATTTTCGTGCTCCCAAGTCCTATTCTCGTCCAATTAGGGTTTTGAACCAATCTTGTGCATCCAATAAGTGATTTTGTGTCATTGGTTGAACATTTAGGTCATTTTCGTCCTTCCAAGGCTTTTTCTCGTCCAATTAGGGTTTTTAACCATTCTTGTGCATCCAATAAGTGATTTTGTGTCATTGGTTGAACATTTAGGTCATTTTCGTCCTCCCAAGGCTTATTCTCGTCCAATTGGGGTTTTTAACCAATCTTGTGCATCCAATAAGTGATTTTGTGTCATTGGTTGAACATTTAGGTCATTTTCGTCCTCCCTAGGCTTATTCTCATCCAATTAGGGTTTTAACCAATCTTGTGCATCCAATAAGTACATATGTTTCATTGGTTGAATATTTAGGTCATTTTCGTCCTCCCAAAGCTTATTCTCGTCGAATTAGGGTTTTTAACCATTCTTGTGCATCCAATAAGTGATGTTGTGTCATTGGTTGAACATTTAGGTCATTATCGTCCTCCCAAGTCTTATTCTCGTCCAATTAGGGTTTTTAACCAATCTTGTGCATCCAATAAGTGATTTTGTGTCATTGGTTGAACATTTAGGTCATTTTCGTCCTTCCAAGGCTTTTTAAATAATCTTGTGCATCCAATAAGTACATTTGTGTCATTGTTTGAACATTTAGGTCATTTTCGTCCTCTCAAGGCTTATTCTCGTCCAATTAGGGTTTTTAACCAATCTTGTGCATCCAATAAGTACATTTATGTCATTGGTTGAACATTTAGGTCATTTTCGTCCTCCCAAGGCTTATTCTCATCCAATTAGGGGTTTTAACCAATCTTGTGCATCCAATAAGTACATTTGTGTCATTGGTTGAACATTTAGGTCATTTTCGTCCTCCCAAGACTTATTCTCGTCCAATTAGGGTTTTTAACCAATCTTGTGCATCCAATAAGTACATTTGTGTCATTGGTTGAACATTTAGGTCATTTTCGTCCTCCCAAGGCTTATTCTCTTCCAATTAGGGTTTTTAACCAATCTTGTGCATCCAATAAGTACATTTGTGTCATTGGTTGAACATTTAGGTCATTTTCCTCCTCCCAAGCCTTATTCTCGTCCAATTAGGGTTTTTAACCAATCTTGTGCATCCAATAAGTATATTTGTGTCATTGGTTGAACATTTAGGTCATTTTCGTCCTCCCAAGGCTTATTCTCGTCCAATTAGGGTTTTTAACCAATCTAATGCATCCAATAAGTACATTTGTGTCATTGGTTGAACATTTAGGTCATTTTCGTCCTCCCAAGGCTTATTCTCGTCCAATTAGGGTTTTTAACCAATCTTGTGCATCCAATAAGTACATTTGTGTCATTGGTTGAACATTTAGGTCATTTTCGTCCTCCCATGGCTTATTCTCGTCCAATTCGGGTTTTTAACCAATCTTGTGCATCCAATAAGTACATTTGTGTCATTGGTTGAACATTTAGGTCATTTTCGTCCTCCCAAGGCTTATTCTCGTCCAATTAGGGTTTTTAACCAATCTTGTGCATCCAATAAGTACATTTGTGTCATTGGTTGAACATTTAGGTCATTTTCGTCCTCCCAAGGCTTATTCTCATCCAATTAGGGTTTTTATCCAATCTTGTGCATCCAATAACTACATTTGTGTCATTGGTTGAACATTTAGGTCATTTTCGTCCTCCCAAGGCTGATTCTCGTCCAAATTAGGGTTTCTAACCAATCTTGTGCATCCAATAAGTACATTTGTGTCATTGGTTGAACATTTAGGTCATTTTCGTCCTCCCAAGGCTTATTCTCGTCCAATTAGGGTTTTTAACCAATCTTGTGCATCCAATAAGTACATTTGTGTCATTGGTTGAACATTTAGGTCATTTTCGTCCTCCGAAAGCTTATTCTCGTCCAATTAGCGTTTTTAACCAATCTTGTGCATCCAATAAGTACATTTGTGTCATTGGTTGAACATTTAGGTCATTTTCGTCCTCCCAAGGCTTATTCTCGTCCAATTAGGGTTTTTAACCAATCTTGTGCATCCAATAAGTACATTTGTGTCATTGGTTTAACATTTTGGTGATTTTCGTCCTCCGAAGGCTTATGCTCGTCCAATTACGGTTTTTAACCAATCTGTGCATCCAATAAGTACATTTGTGTCATTGGTTGAACATTTAGGTCATTTTCGTCCTCCCAAGGCTTATTCTCGTCCAATTAGGGTTTTTAACCAATCTTGTGCATCCAATAAGTACATTTGTGTCATTGTTTGAACATTTAGGTCATTTTCGTCCTCCCAAGGCTTATTCTCGTCCAATTAGGATTTTTAACCAATCTTGTGCATCCAATAAGTACATTTGTGTCATTGGTTGAACATTTAGGTCATTTTCGTCCTCCCAAGGCTTATTCTCGTACAATTAGGGTTTTTAACCAATCTTGTGCATCCACTAAGTACATTTGTGTCATTGGTTGAACATTTAGGTCATTTTCGTCCTCCCAAGGCTTATTCTCGTCCAATTAGGGTTTTTAACCAATCTTGTGCATCCAATAAGTACATTTGTGTCATTGGTTGAACATTTAGGTCATTTTCGTCCTCCCAAGGCTTATTCTCGTCCAATTAGGGTTTTTAACCAATCTTGTGCATCCAATAAGTACATTTGTGTCATTGGTTGAACATTTAGGTTATTTTCGTCCTCCCAAGTCTTTTTCTTGTCCAGTTAGGGTTTTTAACCAATCTTGTGCATCCAATAAGTACATTTGTGTCATTGGTTGAACATTTAGGTCATTTTCGTCCTCCCAAGGCTTATTCTCGTCCAATTAGGGTTTTTAACCAATCTTGTGCATCCAATAAGTACATTTGTGTCATTGGTTGAACATTTAGGTCATTTTCGTCTTCCCAAAGCTTATTCTCGTCCAATTAGGGTTTTTAACCAATCTTGTGAATCCAATAAGTGATTTTCTATCATTCGTTGAACATTTAGGTAATTTTCGTCCTCCCAAGGCTTATTTTCGGATAATTAAGGTTTTTAACCAATCTTGTGCATCCAATAAGTGATTTTGTGTCATTGGTTGAACATTTAGGTCATTTTCGTCCTCCCAAGGCTTATTCTCGTCCAATTAGGGTTTTTAACCAATCTTGTGCATCCAATAAGTACATTTGTGTCAATGGTTGATGATTTAGGTCATTTTCGTCCTCCCAATGCTTATTCTCGTCCAATTAGGGTTTTTAACCAATCTTGTGCATCCAATAAGTGATTTTGTGTCATTGGTTGAACATTTAGGTCATTTTCGTCCTCCCAAGGCTTATTCTCGTCCAATTGGGGTTTTTAACCAATCTTGTGCATCCAATAAGTGATTTTATGTCATTGGTTGAACATTTAGGTCATTTTCGTCCTCCCTAGTCTTATTCTCATCCAATTAGGGTTTTAACCAATCTTGTGCATCCAATAAGTACATATGTTTCATTGGTTGAATATTTAGGTCATTTTCGTCCTCCCAAAGCTTATTCTCGTCGAATTAGGGTTTTTAACCATTCTTGTGCATCCAATAAGTGATGTTGTGTCATTGGTTGAACATTTAGGTCATTATCGTCCTCCCAAGTCCTATTCTCGTTCAATTAGGGTTTTTAACCAATCTTGTGCATCCAATAAGTGATTTTGTGTCATTGGTTGAACATTTAGGTCATTTTCGTCCTTCCAAGGCTTTTTCATGTCCAATTAGGGTTTTTAACCAATCTTGTGCATCCAATAAGTACATTTGTGTCATTGTTTGAACATTTAGGTCATTTTCGTCGTCGCAAGGCTTATTCTCGTCCAATTAGGGTTTTTAACCAATCTTGTGCATCCAATAAGTACATTTATGTCATTGGTTGAACATTTAGGTCATTTTCGTCCACCCAAGGCTTATTCTCGTCCAATTGGGGTTTTTAACCAATCTTGTGCATCCAATAAGTGATTTGTGTCATTGGTTGAACAATTAGGTCATTTTCGTCTTCCCAAGGCATATTCTCGTCCAATTAGGGTTTTTAACCAATCTTGTGCATCCAATAAGTACATTTGTGTCATTGGTTGAACATTTAGGTCATTTTCGTCCTCCCTAGGCTTATTCTCGTCCAATTAGGGTTTTTAAGCAATCTTGTGCATCCAATAAGTGATTTTGTGTCATTGGTTGAACATTTAGGTCATTTTTGTCCTACCAAGGCTTATTCTCGTCCAATTAGGGTTTTTAACCAATCTTGTGCATCCAATAAGTGATTTTGTGTCATTGGTTGAACATTTAGGTCATTTTCGTCTTCGCAATGCATATTCTCGTCCAATTAGGGTTTTTAACCAATCTTGTGCATCCAATAAGTGATTTTGTGTCATTGTTTGAACGTTTAGGTCATTTTCGTCCTCTCAAGGCTTATTCTCGTCCAATTAGGGTTTTTAACCAATCTAGTGCATCCAATAAGTACATTTATGTCATTGGTTGAACATTTAGGTCATTTTCGTCCTCCCAAGGCTTATTCTCATCCAATTAGGGGTTTTAACCAATCTTGTGCATCCAATAAGTACATTTGTGTCATTGGTTGAACATTTAGGTCATTTTCGTCCTCCCAAGGCTTATTCTCGTCCAATTAGGGTTTTTAACCAATCTTGTGCATCCAATAAGTACATTTGTGTCATTGGTTGAACATTTAGGTCATCTTCGTCTTCCCAAGGCATATTCTCGTCCAATTAGGGATTTGAACCATTATTGTGCATCCAATAAGTGATTTTGTGTCATTTGTTGAACATTTATGTCATTTTCGTGCTCCCAAGTCTTATTCTCGTCCAATTAGGGTTTTGAACCAATCTTGTGCATCCAATAAGTGATTTTGTGTCATTGGTTGAACATTTAGGTCATTTTCGTCCTTCCAAGGCTTTTTCTCGTCCAATTAGGGTTTTTAACCATTCTTGTGCATCCAATAAGTGATTTTGTGTCATTGGTTGAACATTTAGGTCATTTTCGTCCTCCCAAGGCTTATTCTCTTTCAATTGGGGTTTTTAACCAATCTTGTGCATCCAATAAGTGATTTTGTGTCATTGGTTGAACATTTAGGTCATTTTCGTCCTCCCTAGTCTTATTCTCATCCAATTAGGGTTCTAACCAATCTTGTGCATCCAATAAGTACATATGTTTCATTGGTTGAATATTTAGGTCATTTTCGTCCTCCCAAAGCTTATTCTCGTCGAATTAGGTTTTTTAACCATTCTTGTGCATCCAATAAGTGATGTTGTGTCATTGGTTGAACATTTAGGTCATTATCGTCCTCCCAAGTCTTATTCTCGTTCAATTAGGGTTTTTAACCAATCTTGTGCATCCAATAAGTGATTTTGTGTCATTGGTTGAACATTTAGGTCATTTTCGTCCTTCCAAGGCTTTTTCATGTCCAATTAGGGTTTTTAACCAATCTTGTGCATCCAATAAGTACATTTGTGTCATTGTTTGAACATTTAGGTCATTTTCGTCGTCTCAAGGCTTATTCTCGTCCAATTAGGGTTTTTAACCAATCTTGTGCATCCAATAAGTACATTTATGTCATTGGTTGAACATTTAGGTCATTTTCGTCCACCCAAGGCTTATTCTCGTCCAGTTGGGGTTTTTAACCAATCTTGTGCATCCAATAAGTGATTTGTGTCATTGGTTGAACAATTAGGTCATTTTCGTCTTCCCAAGGCTTATTCTCATCCAATTAGGGGTTTTAACCAATCTTGTGCATCCAATAAGTACATTTGTGTCATTGGTTGAACATTTAGGTCATTTTCGTCCTCCCAAGACTTATTCTCGTCCAATTAGGGTTTTTAACCAATCTTGTGCATCCAATAAGTACATTTGTGTCATTGGTTGAACATTTAGGTCATCTTCGTCTTCCCAAGGCATATTCTCGTCCAATTAGGGATTTGAACCATTATTGTGCATCCAATAAGTGATTTTGTGTCATTTGTTGAACATTTATGTCATTTTCGTGCTCCCAAGTCTTATTCTCGTCCAATTAGGGTTTTGAACCAATCTTGTGCATCCAATAAGTGATTTTGTGTCATTGGTTGAACATTTAGGTCATTTTCGTCCTCCCAAGGCTTTTTCTCGTCCAATTAGGGTTTTTAACCAATCTTGTGCATCCAATAAGTACATTTGTGTCATTGGTTGAACATTTAGGTCATTTTCGTCCTCCCAAGGGTTATTCTCGTCCAATTAGGGTTTTTAACCAATCTTGTGCATCCAATAAGTGATTTTGTGTCATTGGTTGAACATTTAGGTCATTTTCGTCCTCCCAAGGCTTATTCTCGTCCAATTAGGGGTTTTAACCAATCTTGTGCATCCAATAAGTGATTTTGTTTCATTGGTTGAACATTTAGGTCATTTTCGTCCTCCCAATACTTATTCTCGTCCAATTAGGGTTTTTAACCAATCTTGTGCATCCAATAAGTGATTTTGTGTCATTGGTTGAACATTTAGGTCATTTTCGTCTTCCCAAGGCTTATTCTCGTCCAATTAGGGTTTTTAACCAATCTTGTGCATCCAATAAGTACATTTGTGTCATTGGTTGAACATTTAGGTCATTTTCGTCCTCCCTAGGCTTATTCTCGTCCAATTAGGGTTTTTAACCAATCTTGTGCATCCAATAAGTGATTTTGAGTCATTGGTTGAACATTTAGGTCATTTTCGTCCTCCTTAGTCTTATTCTCGTCCAATTAGGGTTTTTAACCAATCTTGTGCATCCAATAAGTACATTTGTGTCATTGGTTGAACATTTAGGTCATTTTCGTCCTCCCTAGGCTTATTCTCGTCCAATTAGGGTTTTTAAGCAATCTTGTGCATCCAATAAGAGATTTTGTGTCATTGGTTGAACATTTAGGTCATTTTCGTCCACCCAAGGCTTATTCTCGTCCAATTGGGGTTTTTAACCAATCTTGTGCATCCAATAAGTGATTTTGTGTCATTGGTTGAACAATTAGGTCATTTTCGTCTTCCCAAGGCATATTCTCGTCCAATTAGGGTTTTTAACCAATCTTGTGCATCCAATAAGTGATTTTGTGTCATTGTTTGAACATTTAGGTCATTTTCGTCTTCCCATGGCTTATTCTCGTCCAATTAGGGTTTTTAACCAATCTTGTGCATCCAATAAGTACATTTGTGTCATTGGTTGAACATTTAGGTCATTTTCGTCCTCCCTAGGCTTATTCTCGTCCAATTAGGGTTTTTAAGCAATCTTGTGCATCCAATAAGTGATTTTGTGTCATTGGTTGAACATTTAGGTCATTTTCGTCTTCCCAAGGCATATTCTCGTCCAATTAGGGTTTTTAACCAATCTTGTGCATCCAATAAGTGATTTTGTGTCATTGTTTGAACATTTAGGTCATTTTCGTCCTCCCAAGGCTAATTCTCGTTCAATTAGGGTTTTTAACCAATCTTGTGCATCCAATAAGTACATTTGTGTCATTGTTTGAACATTTAGGTCATTTTCGTCCTCCCAAAGCTTATTCTCGTCCAATTAGGGTTTTTAACCAATCTTGTGTATCCAATAAGTACATTTGTGCCATTGGTTGAACATTTAGGTCATTTTCGTCCTCCCTAGGCTGATTCTCGTCCAATTATGGTTTTTAAGCAATCTTGTGCATCCAATAAGAGATTTTGTGTCATTGGTTGAACATTTAGGTCATTTTTGTCCTCCCAAGGCTTATTCTCGTCCAATTGGGGTTTTTAACCAATCTTGTGCATCCAATAAGTGATTTTGTGTCATTGGTTGAACATTTAGGTCATTTTCGTCTTCCCAAGGCATATTCTCGTCCAATTAGGGTTTTTAACCAATCTTGTGCATCCAATAAGTACATTTGTGTCATTGGTTGAACATTTAGGTCATTTTCGTCCTCCCTAGGCTTATTCTCGTCCAATTAGGGTTTTTAAGCAATCTTGTGCATCCAATAAGTGATTTTGTGTCATTGGTTGAACATTAAGGTCATTTTTGTCCTCCCAAGGCTTATTCTCGTCCAATTAGGGTTTTTAACCAATCTTGTGCATCCAATAAGTGATTTTGTGTCATTGGTTGAACATTTAGGTCATTTTCGTCCTCCCAAGGCTTATTCTCGTACAATTAGGGGTTTTAACCAATCTTGTGCATCCAATAAGTGATTTTGTGTCATTGGTTGAACATTTAGGTCATTTTCGTCCTCCCTAGGCTTATTCTCATCCAATTAGGGTTCTTAACCAATCTTGTGCATCCAATAAGTACATTTGTGTCATTGGTTGAACATTTAGGTCATTTTCGTCCTCCCTAGGCTTATTCTCGTCCAATTAGGGTTTTTAAGCAATCTTGTGCATCCAATAAGTGATTTTGTGTCATTGGTTGAACATTTAGGTCATTTTTGTCCTACCAAGGCTTATTCTCGTCCAATTAGGGTTTTTAACCAATCTTGTGCATCCAATAAGTGATTTTATGTCATTGGTTGAACATTTAGGTCATTTTCGTCTTCGCAATGCATATTCTCGTCCAATTAGGGTTTTTAACCAATCTTGTGCATCCAATAAGTGATTTTGTGTCATTGTTTGAACGTTTAGGTCATTTTCGTCCTCTCAAGGCTTATTCTCGTCCAATTAGGGTTTTTAACCAATCTTGTGCATCCAATAAGTACATTTATGTCATTGGTTGAACATTTAGGTCATTTTCATCCTCCCAAGGCTTATTCTCATCCAATCAGGGGTTTTAACCAATCTTGTGCATCCAATAAGTACATTTGTGTCATTGGTTGAACATTTAGGTCATTTTCGTCCTCCCAAGGCTTATTCTCGTCCAATTAGGGTTTTTAACCAATCTTGTGCATCCAATAAGTACATTTGTGTCATTGGTTGAACATTTAGGTCATCTTCGTCTTCCCAAGGCATATTCTCGTCCAATTAAGGATTTTAACCATTATTGTGCATCCAATAAGTGATTTTGTGTCATTGGTTGAACATTTATGTCATTTTCGTGCTCCCAAGTCTTATTCTCGTCCAATTAGGGTTTTGAACCAATCTTGTGCATCCAATAAGTGATTTTGTGTCATTGGTTGAACATTTAGGTCATTTTCGTCCTTCCAAGGCTTTTTCTCGTCCAATTAGGATTTTTAACCATTCTTGTGCATCCAATAAGTGATTTTGTGTCATTGGTTGAACATTTAGGTCATTTTCGTCCTCCCAAGGCTTATTCTCGTCCAATTGGGGTTTTTAACCAATCTTGTGCATCCAATAAGTGATTTTGTGTCATTGGTTGAACATTTAGGTCATTTTCGTCCTCCCTAGGCTTATTCTCATCCAATTAGGGTTTTAACCAATCTTGTGCATCCAATAAGTACATATGTTTCATTGGTTGAATATTTAGGTCATTTTCGTCCTCCCAAAGCTTATTCTCGTCGAATTAGGGTTTTTAACCATTCTTGTGCATCCAATAAGTGATGTTGTGTCATTGGTTGAACATTTAGGTCATTATCGTCCTCCCAAGTCTTATTCTCGTCCAATTAGGGTTTTTAACCAATCTTGTGCATCCAATAAGTGATTTTGTGTCATTGGTTGAACATTTAGGTCATTTTCGTCCTTCCAAGGCTTTTTAAATAATCTTGTGCATCCAATAAGTACATTTGTGTCATTGTTTGAACATTTAGGTCATTTTCGTCCTCTCAAGGCTTATTCTCGTCCAATTAGGGTTTTTAACCAATCTTGTGCATCCAATAAGTACATTTATGTCATTGGTTGAACATTTAGGTCATTTTCGTCCTCCCAAGGCTTATTCTCATCCAATTAGGGGTTTTAACCAATCTTGTGCATCCAATAAGTACATTTGTGTCATTGGTTGAACATTTAGGTCATTTTCGTCCTCCCAAGACTTATTCTCGTCCAATTAGGGTTTTTAACCAATCTTGTGCATCCAATAAGTACATTTGTGTCATTGTTTGAACATTTAGGTCATTTTCGTCTTCCCAAGGCATATTCTCGTCCAATTAGGGATTTGAACCATTATTGTGCATCCAATAAGTGATTTTGTGTCATTTGTTGAACATTTATGTCATTTTCGTGCTCCCAAGTCTTATTCTCGTCCAATTAGGGTTTTGAACCAATCTTGTGCATCCAATAAGTGATTTTGTGTCATTGGTTGAACATTTAGGTCATTTTCGTCCTCCCAAGGCTTTTTCTCGTCCAATTAGGGTTTTTAACCAATCTTGTGCATCCAATAAGTGATTTTGTGTCGTTGGTTGAACATTTAGGTCATTTTCGTCCTCCCAAGGCTTATTCTCGTCCAATTAGGGTTTTTAACCAATCTTGTGCATCCAATAAGTGATTTTGTGTCATTCGTTGAACATCTAGGTCATTTTCGTCCTCCCAAGGCTTATTCTCGTTCAATTAGGATTTTTAACCAATCTTGTGCATCCAATAAGTATATTTGTGTCATTGGTTGAACATTTAGGTCATTTTCGTCCTCCCAAGGCTTATTCTCGTCCAATTAGGGTTTTTAACCAATCTTGTGCATCCAATAAGTACATTTGTGTCATTGGTTGAACATTTAGGTCATTTTCGTCCTCCCAAGACTTATTCTCGTCCAATTAGGGTTTTTAACCAATCTTGTGCATCCAATAAGTACATTTGTGTCATTGGTTGAACATTTAGGTCATTTATGTCCTCCAAAAGCTTTTTCTTGTCCAATTAGGGTTTTTAACCAATCTTGTGCATCCAATAAGTGATTTTGTGTCATCGGTTGAACATTTAGGTCATTTTCATCCTCCCAAGGCATATTCTCGTCCAATTAGGGTTTTTAACCAATCTTATGCATCCAATAAGAGATTTTGTGTCATCGGTTGAACATTTAGGTCATTTTCGTCCTCCCTAGGCTCATTCTCGTCCAATTAGGGTTTTTAACCAATCTTGTGCATCCAATAAGTGATTTTGTGTCATTGGTTGAACATTTAGGTCATTTTCGTCCTCCCAAGGCTTATTCTCGTCCAATTAGGGTTTTTAACCAATCTTGTGCCTCCAATAAGTACATTTGTGTCATTGGTTGAACATTTAGGTCATTTTCGTCCTCCCAAGACTTATTCTCGTCCAATTAGGGTTTTTAACCAATCTTGTGCATCCAATAAGTACATTTGTGTCATTGGTTGAACATTTAGGTCATTTTCGTCCTCCCAAGGCTTATTCTCGTCAAATTAGGGTTTTTAACCAATCCTGTGCATCCAATAAGTACATTTGTGTCATTGGTTGAACATTTAGGTCATTTTCGTCCTCCCAAGACTTATTCTCGTCCAATTAGGGTTTTTAACCAATCTTGTGCATCCAATAAGTACATTTGTGTCATTGGTTGAACATTTAGGTCATTTTCGTCCTCCCAAGACTTATTCTTGTCCAATTAGGGTTTTTAACCAATCTTGTGCATCCAATAAGTACATTTGTGTCATTGGTTGAACATTTAGGTCATTTTCGTCCTCCCAAGACTTATTCTCGTCCAATTAGGGTTTTTAACCAATCTTGTGCATCCAATAAGTACATTTGTGTCATTGGTTGAACATTTAGGTCATTTTCCTCCTCCCAAGGCTTATTCTCGTCCAATTAGGGTTTTAATCAATCTTGTGCATCCAATAAGTGATTTTGTGTCATTGGTTGAACATTTAGGTCATTTTCTTCCTCCCAAGGCTTATTCTCGTCCAATTAGGGTTTTTAACCAATCCAGTGCATCCAATAAGTGATTTTGTGTCATTGGTTGAACATTTAGGTCATTTTCGTCCTCCTAAGAATTATTCTTGTTCAATTAGGGTTTTTAACCAATCTTGTGCATCCAATAAGTACATTTGTGTCATTGGTTGAACATTTAGGTCATTTTCGTCCTCCCAAGACTTATTCTCGTCCAATTAGGGTTTTTAACCAATCTTGTGCATCCAATAAGTACATTTGTGTCATTGGTTGAACATTTAGGTCATCTTCGTCTTCCCAAGGCATATTCTCGTCCAATTAGGGATTTGAACCATTATTGTGCATCCAATAAGTGATTTTGTGTCATTTGTTGAACATTTATGTCATTTTCGTGCTCCCAAGTCCTATTCTCGTCCAATTAGGGTTTTGAACCAATCTTGTGCATCCAATAAGTGATTTTGTGTCATTGGTTGAACATTTAGGTCATTTTCGTCCTTCCAAGGCTTTTTCTCGTCCAATTAGGGTTTTTAACCATTCTTGTGCATCCAATAAGTGATTTTGTGTCATTGGTTGAACATTTAGGTCATTTTCGTCCTCCCAAGGCTTATTCTCATCCAATTAGGGGTTTTAACCAATCTTGTGCATCCAATAAGTACATTTGTGTCATTGGTTGAACATTTAGGTCATTTTCGTCCTCCCAAGGCTTATTCTCGTCCAATTAGGGTTTTTAACCAATCTTGTGCATCCAATAAGTACATTTGTGTCATTGGTTGAACATTTAGGTCATCTTTGTCTTCCCAAGGCATATTCTCGTCCAATTAGGGATTTTAACCATTATTGTGCATCCAATAAGTGATTTTGTGTCATTGGTTGAACATTTATGTCATTTTCGTGCTCCCAAGTCTTATTCTCGTCCAATTAGGGTTTTGAACCAATCTTGTGCATCCAATAAGTGATTTTGTGTCATTGGTTGAACATTTAGGTCATTTTCGTCCTTCCAAGGCTTTTTCTCGTCCAATTAGGGTTTTTAACCATTCTTGTGCATCCAATAAGTGATTTTGTGTCATTGGTTGAACATTTAGGTCATTTTCGTCCTCCCAAGGCTTATTCTCTTTCAATTGGGGTTTTTAACCAATCTTGTGCATCCAATAAGTGATTTTGTGTCATTGGTTGAACATTTAGGTCATTTTCGTCCTCCCTAGTCTTATTCTCATCCAATTAGGGTTCTAACCAATCTTGTGCATCCAATAAGTACATATGTTTCATTGGTTGAATATTTAGGTCATTTTCGTCCTCCCAAAGCTTATTCTCGTCGAATTAGGTTTTTTAACCATTCTTGTGCATCCAATAAGTGATGTTGTGTCATTGGTTGAACATTTAGGTCATTATCGTCCTCCCAAGTCTTATTCTCGTTCAATTAGGGTTTTTAACCAATCTTGTGCATCCAATAAGTGATTTTGTGTCATTGGTTGAACATTTAGGTCATTTTCGTCCTTCCAAGGCTTTTTCATGTCCAATTAGGGTTTTTAACCAATCTTGTGCATCCAATAAGTACATTTGTGTCATTGTTTGAACATTTAGGTCATTTTCGTCGTCTCAAGGCTTATTCTCGTCCAATTAGGGTTTTTAACCAATCTTGTGCATCCAATAAGTACATTTATGTCATTGGTTGAACATTTAGGTCATTTTCGTCCACCCAAGGCTTATTCTCGTCCAGTTGGGGTTTTTAACCAATCTTGTGCATCCAATAAGTGATTTGTGTCATTGGTTGAACAATTAGGTCATTTTCGTCTTCCCAAGGCTTATTCTCATCCAATTAGGGGTTTTAACCAATCTTGTGCATCCAATAAGTACATTTGTGTCATTGGTTGAACATTTAGGTCATTTTCGTCCTCCCAAGACTTATTCTCGTCCAATTAGGGTTTTTAACCAATCTTGTGCATCCAATAAGTACATTTGTGTCATTGGTTGAACATTTAGGTCATCTTCGTCTTCCCAAGGCATATTCTCGTCCAATTAGGGATTTGAACCATTATTGTGCATCCAATAAGTGATTTTGTGTCATTTGTTGAACATTTATGTCATTTTCGTGCTCCCAAGTCTTATTCTCGTCCAATTAGGGTTTTGAACCAATCTTGTGCATCCAATAAGTGATTTTGTGTCATTGGTTGAACATTTAGGTCATTTTCGTCCTCCCAAAGCTTATTCTCGTCTAATTAGGGTTTTGAACCAATCTTGTGCATCCAATAAGTGATTTTGTGTCATTGGTTGAACATTTAGGTCATTTTCGTCCTTCCAAGGCTTTTTCTCGTCCAATTAGGGTTTTTAACCATTCTTGTGCATCCAATAAGTGATTTTGTGTCATTGGTTGAACATTTAGGTCATTTTCGTCCTCCCAAGGCTTATTCTCGTCCAATTGGGGTTTTTAACCAATCTTGTGCATCCAATAAGTGATTTTGTGTCATTGGTTGAACATTTAGGTCATTTTCGTCCTCCCTAGGCTTATTCTCATCCAATTAGGGTTTTAACCAATCTTGTGCATCCAATAAGTACATATGTTTCATTGGTTGAATATTTAGGTCATTTTCGTCCTCCCAAAGCTTATTCTCGTCGAATTAGGGTTTTTAACCATTCTTGTGCATCCAATAAGTGATGTTGTGTCATTGGTTGAACATTTAGGTCATTATCGTCCTCCCAAGTCTTATTCTCGTCCAATTAGGGTTTTTAACCAATCTTGTGCATCCAATAAGTGATTTTGTGTCATTGGTTGAACATTTAGGTCATTTTCGTCCTTCCAAGGCTTTTTAAATAATCTTGTGCATCCAATAAGTACATTTGTGTCATTGTTTGAACATTTAGGTCATTTTCGTCCTCTCAAGGCTTATTCTCGTCCAATTAGGGTTTTTAACCAATCTTGTGCATCCAATAAGTACATTTATGTCATTGGTTGAACATTTAGGTCATTTTCGTCCTCCCAAGGCTTATTCTCATCCAATTAGGGGTTTTAACCAATCTTGTGCATCCAATAAGTACATTTGTGTCATTGGTTGAACATTTAGGTCATTTTCGTCCTCCCAAGACTTATTCTCGTCCAATTAGGGTTTTTAACCAATCTTGTGCATCCAATAAGTACATTTGTGTCATTGTTTGAACATTTAGGTCATTTTCGTCTTCCCAAGGCATATTCTCGTCCAATTAGGGATTTGAACCATTATTGTGCATCCAATAAGTGATTTTGTGTCATTTGTTGAACATTTATGTCATTTTCGTGCTCCCAAGTCTTATTCTCGTCCAATTAGGGTTTTGAACCAATCTTGTGCATCCAATAAGTGATTTTGTGTCATTGGTTGAACATTTAGGTCATTTTCGTCCTCCCAAGGCTTTTTCTCGTCCAATTAGGGTTTTTAACCAATCTTGTGCATCCAATAAGTGATTTTGTGTCGTTGGTTGAACATTTAGGTCATTTTCGTCCTCCCAAGGCTTATTCTCGTCCAATTAGGGTTTTTAACCAATCTTGTGCATCCAATAAGTTATTTTGTGTCGTTGGTTGAACATTTATGTCATTTTCGTCCTCCCAAGGCTTATTCACGTCCAATTAGGGTTTTTAACCAATCTTGTGCATCCAATAATTACATTTGTGTCATTGGTTGAACATTTAGGTCATTTTCGTCCTCCCAAGGCTTATTCTCGTCCAATTAGGGTTTTTAACCAATCTTGTGCATCCAATAAGTACATTTGTGCCATTGGTTGAACATTTAGGTCATTTTCGTCCTCCCAAGGCTTATTCTCGTCCAATTAGAGTTTTTTAACCTATCTTGTGCATCCAATAAGTACGTTTGTGTCATTGGTTGAACATTTATGTCATTTTTATCCTCTGAAGGCTTATTCTCGTCCAATTAGGGTTTTTAACCAATCTTGTGCATCCAATAAGTACATTTGTGTCATTGGTTGAACATTTAGGTCATTTTCGTCCTCCCAAGGCTTATTCTCGTCCAATTAGGGTTTTTAACCAATCTTGTGCATCCAATAAGTGATTTTGTGTCAGTGGTTGAACATTTAGGTCATTTTCGTCCTCCCAAGGCTTATTCTCGTCCAATTAGGGTTTTTAATTAATCTCGTGCATCCAATAAGTACATTTGTGTCGTTGGTTGAACATTTAAGTCATTTTCGTCCTCCCATGGCTTATTCTCGTCCAATTAGGGTTTTTAACCAATCTTGTGCATCCAATAAGTACATTTGTGTCATTGGTTGAACATTTAGGTCATTTTCGTCCTCCCAAGGCTTATTCTCGTCCAATTAGGGTTTTTAACCAATCTTGTGTATCCAATAAGTGATTTTGTGTCATTGGTTGAACATTTAGCTCATTTTCGTCATCCCAAGGCTTATTCTCGTCCAATTAGGGTTTTTAACCAATCTTGTGCATCCAATAAGTGATTTTGTGTCATTGGTTGAACATTTAGGTCATTTTCGACCTCCCAAGGCTTATTCTCGTCCAATTAGGGTTTTTAACCAATCTTGTGCATCCAATAAGTACATTTATGTCATTGGTTGAACATTTAGGTCATTTTCGTCCTCCCAAGGCTTATTCTCGTCCAATTAGGGTTTTTAACCAATCTTGTGCATCCAATAAGTAATTTTGTGTCATTGGTTGAACATTTAGGTCATTTTCGTCCTCCCAAGGCTTATTCTCATCCAATTAGGGTTTTTAACCAATCTTGTGCATCCAATAAGTACATTTGTGTCATTGGTTGAACATTTAGGTCATTTTCGTCCTCCCAAGGCTTATTCTCATCCAATTAGGGGTTTTAACCAATCTTGTGCATCCAATAAGTACATTTGTGTCATTGGTTGAACATTTAGGTCATTTTCGTCCTCCCAAGGCTTATTCTCGTCCAATTAGGGTTTTTAACCAATCTTGTGCATCCAATAAGTACATTTGTGTCATTGGTTGAACATTTAGGTCATCTTCGTCTTCCCAAGGCATATTCTCGTCCAATTAGGGATTTGAACCATTATTGTGCATCCAATAAGTGATTTTGTGTCATTTGTTGAACATTTATGTCATTTTCGTGCTCCCAAGTCTTATTCTCGTCCAATTAGGGTTTTGAACCAATCTTGTGCATCCAATAAGTGATTTTGTGTCATTGGTTGAACATTTAGGTCATTTTCGTCCTTCCAAGGCTTTTTCTCGTCCAATTAGGGTTTTTAACCATTCTTGTGCATCCAATAAGTGATTTTGTGTCATTGGTTGAACATTTAGGTCATTTTCGTCCTCCCAAGGCTTATTCTCTTTCAATTGGGGTTTTTAACCAATCTTGTGCATCCAATAAGTGAT
The DNA here is from genome assembly GCA_037974735.1 of Cicer chorassanicum. NCBI lineage: Eukaryota > Viridiplantae > Streptophyta > Magnoliopsida > Fabales > Fabaceae > Cicer > Cicer chorassanicum. Next base: position 20,748 of record JBBPBP010000530.1, read on the forward strand.
TTTGTGTCATTGGTTGAACATTTAGGTCATTTTCGTCCTCCCTAGTCTTATTCTCATCCAATTAGGGTTCTAACCAATCTTGTGCATCCAATAAGTACATATGTTTCATTGGTTGAATATTTAGGTCATTTTCGTCCTCCCAAAGCTTATTCTCGTCGAATTAGGTTTTTTAACCATTCTTGTGCATCCAATAAGTGATGTTGTGTCATTGGTTGAACATTTAGGTCATTATCGTCCTCCCAAGTCTTATTCTCGTTCAATTAGGGTTTTTAACCAATCTTGTGCATCCAATAAGTGATTTTGTGTCATTGGTTGAACATTTAGGTCATTTTCGTCCTTCCAAGGCTTTTTCATGTCCAATTAGGGTTTTTAACCAATCTTGTGCATCCAATAAGTACATTTGTGTCATTGTTTGAACATTTAGGTCATTTTCGTCGTCTCAAGGCTTATTCTCGTCCAATTAGGGTTTTTAACCAATCTTGTGCATCCAATAAGTACATTTATGTCATTGGTTGAACATTTAGGTCATTTTCGTCCACCCAAGGCTTATTCTCGTCCAGTTGGGGTTTTTAACCAATCTTGTGCATCCAATAAGTGATTTGTGTCATTGGTTGAACAATTAGGTCATTTTCGTCTTCCCAAGGCTTATTCTCATCCAATTAGGGGTTTTAACCAATCTTGTGCATCCAATAAGTACATTTGTGTCATTGGTTGAACATTTAGGTCATTTTCGTCCTCCCAAGACTTATTCTCGTCCAATTAGGGTTTTTAACCAATCTTGTGCATCCAATAAGTACATTTGTGTCATTGGTTGAACATTTAGGTCATCTTCGTCTTCCCAAGGCATATTCTCGTCCAATTAGGGATTTGAACCATTATTGTGCATCCAATAAGTGATTTTGTGTCATTTGTTGAACATTTATGTCATTTTCGTGCTCCCAAGTCCTATTCTCGTCCAATTAGGGTTTTGAACCAATCTTGTGCATCCAATAAGTGATTTTGTGTCATTGGTTGAACATTTAGGTCATTTTCGTCCTTCCAAGGCTTTTTCTCGTCCAATTAGGGTTTTTAACCATTCTTGTGCATCCAATAAGTGATTTTGTGTCATTGGTTGAACATTTAGGTCATTTTCGTCCTCCCAAGGCTTATTCTCGTCCAATTAGGGTTTTTAACCAATCTTGTGCATCCAATAAGAGATTTTGTGTCATTGGTTGAACATTTAGGTCATTTTCGTCCTCCCAAGGCTTATTCTCGTCCAATTGGGGTTTTTAACCAATCTTGTGCATCCAATAAGTGATTTTGTGTCATTGGTTGAACATTTAGGTCATTTTTGTCCTCCCTAGGCTTATTCTCATCCAATTAGGGTTTTAACCAATCTTGTGCATCCAATAAGTACATATGTTTCATTGGTTGAATATTTAGGTCATTTTCGTCCTCCCAAAGCTTATTCTCGTCGAATTAGGGTTTTTAACCATTCTTGTGCATCCAATAAGTGATGTTGTGTCATTGGTTGAACATTTAGGTAATTATCGTCCTCCCAAGTCTTATTCTCGTCCAATTAGGGTTTTTAACCAATCTTGTGCATCCAATAAGTGATTTTGTGTCATTGGTTGAACATTTAGGTCATTTTCGTCCTTCCAAGGCTTTTTCATGTCCAATTAGGGTTTTTAACCAATCTTGTGCATCCAATAAGTACATTTGTGTCATTGGTTGAACATTTAGGTCATTTTCGTCCTGCCTAGGCTTATTCTCGTCCAATTAGGGTTTTTAAGCAATCTTGTGCATCCAATAAGAGATTTTGTGTCATTGGTTGAACATTTAGGTCATTTTCGTCCTCCCAGGGCTTATTCTCGTCCAATTAAGGTTTTTAACCAATCTTGTGCATCCAATAAGTGATTTTGTGTCATTGGTTGAACATTTAGGTCATTTTCATCCTCCCAAGGCATATTCTCGTCCAATTAGGGTTTTTAACCAATCTTGTACATCCAATAAGTGATTTTGTGTCATTGTTTGAACATTTAGGTGATTTTCGTCCTCCCAAGGCGTATTCTCGTCCAATTAGGGTTTTTAAGCAATCTTGTGCATCCAATAAGTACATTTGTGTCATTGGTTGAACATTTAGGTCATTTTTGTCCTCCCAAGGCTTATTCTCGTACAATTAGGGGTTTTAACCAATCTTGTGCATTTTGTGTCATTGGTTGAACATTTAGGTCATTTTCGTCCTCCCTAGGCTTATTCTCATCCAATTAGGGTTTTTAACCAATCTTGTGCATCCAATAAGTGATTTTGTGTCATTGGTTGAACATTTAGGTCATTTTCGTCATCCCAAGGCTTATTCTCGTCCAATTAGGGTTTTTAACCAATCTTGTGCATCCAATAAGTACATTTGTGTCATTGGTTGAACATTTAGGTCATTTTCGTTCTCCCAAGACTAATTCTCGTCCAATTAGGGTTTTTAACCAATCTTGTGCATCCAATAAGTGATTTTGTGTCATTGGTTGAACATTTAGGTCATTTTCGTCCTCCCAAGGCTTATTCTCGTCCAATTAGGGTTTTTAACCAATCTTGTGCATCGAATAAGTACATTTGTGTCATTGGTTGAACATTTAGGTTATTTTCGTCCTCCCAAGGCTTATTCTCGTCCAATTAGGGTTTTTAACCAATCTTGTGGATCCAATAAGTGATTTTGTGTCATTGGTTGAACATTTAGGTCATTTTCGTCCTTCTTAGGCTTATTCTCGTCCAATTAGGGTTTTTAACCAATCTTGTGCATCCAATAAGTACATTTGTGTCATTGGTTGAACATTTAGGTCATTTTCGTCCTACAAGGCTTATTCTCGTCCAATTAGGGTTTTTAACCAATCTTGTGCATCCAATAAGTGATTTTGTGTCATTGGTTGAACATTTAGGTCATTTTCGTCCTCCCAAGGCTTATTCTCGTCCAATTAGGGTTTTTAACCAATCTTGTGCATCCAATAAGTACATTTGTGTCATTGGTTGAACATTTAGGTCATTTTCGTCCTCCCTAGGCTTATTCTCGTCCAATTAGGGTTTTAAGCAATCTTGTGCATCCAATAAGTGATTTTGTGTCATTGGTTGTACATTTAGGTCATTTTCGTTCTCCCAAGGCTTATTCTCGTCCAATTAGGGTTTTTAACCAATCTTGTGCATCCAATAAGTGATTTTTTGTCATTGGTTGAACCTTAAGGTCATTTTTGTCCTCCCAAGGCTTATTCTCGTCCAATTAGGGTTTTTAACCAATCTTGTGCATCCAATAAGTGATTTTGTGTCATTGGTTGAACATTTAGGTCATTTTCGTCCTCCCAAGGCTTATTCTCGTCCAATTAGGGTTTTTAACCAATCTTGTGCATCTAATAAGTACATTTGTATCATTGGTTGAACATTTAGGTCATTTTCGTCCTCCCAAGGCTTATTCTCGTCCAATTAGGGTTTTTAACCAGCCTTGTGCATCCAATAAGTGATTTTGTGTCATTGGTTGAACATTTAGGTCATTTTCGTCCTCCCAAGGCTTATTCTCGTCCAATTAGGGTTTTTAACCAATCTTGTGCATCTAATAAGTGATTTTGTGTCATTGGTTGAACATTTAGGTCATTTTCGTCCTCCCAAGGCTTATTCTCGTCCAATTAGGGTTTTTAACCAATCTTGTGCATCCAATAAGTACATTTGTGCCATTGGTTGAACATTTAGGTCATTTTCGTCCTCCCAAGGCTTATTCTCGTCCAATTAGAGTTTTTTAACCTATCTTGTGCATCCAATAAGTACGTTTGTGTCATTGGTTGAACATTTATGTCATTTTTATCCTCTGAAGGCTTATTCTCGTCCAATTAGGGTTTTTAACCAATCTTGTGCATCCAATAAGTACATTTGTGTCATTGGTTGAACATTTAGGTCATTTTCGTCCTCCCAAGGCTTATTCTCGTCCAATTAGGGTTTTTAACCAATCTTGTGCATCCAATAAGTACATTTGTGTCATTGGTTGAACATTTAGGTTATTTTCGTCCTCCAAAGGCTTATTCTTGTTCAATTAGAGTTTTTAACCAATCTTGTGCTTCCAATAAGTGATTTTGTGCCGTTGGTTGAACATTTAGGTCATTTTCGTCCTCCCAAGGCTTATTCTCGTCCAATTAGGGTTTTTAACCAATCTTGTGCATCCAATAAGTACATTTGTGTCATTGGTTGAACATTTAGGTCATTTTCGTCCTCCCTAGGCTTATTCTCGTCCAATTAGGGTTTTTAACCAATCTTGTGCATCCAATAAGTAGTTTTGTGTCATTGGTTGAACATTTAGGTCATTTTCGTCCTCCCTAGGCTTATTCTCGTCCAATTAGGGTTTTTAACCAATCTTGTGCATCCAATAAGTGATTTTGTGTCATTGGTTGAACATTTAGGTCATTTTCGTCCTCCCAAGGCTCATTCATGTCCAATTAGGGTTTTTAACCAATCTTGTGCATCCAATAAGTGATTTTGTGTCATTGGTTGAACATTTAGGTCATTTTCGTCCTCCCAAGGCTTATTCTCGTCCAATTAGGGTTTTTAACCAATCTTGTGCATCCAATAAGTGATTTTGTGTCATTGGTTGAACATTTAGGTCATTTTCGTCATCCCAAGGTTTATTCTCGTCCAATTAGGGTTTTTAACCAATCTTGTGCATCCAATAAGTGATTTTGTGTCATTGGTTGAACATTTAGGTCATTTTCGTCCTCCCAAGGCTTATTCTCGTCCAATTAGGGTTTTTAACCAATCTTGTGCATCCAATAAGTGATTTTGTGTCATTGGTTGAACATTTAGGTCATTTTCGTCATCCCAAGGCTTAATCTCGTCCAATTAGGGTTTTTAACCAATCTTGTGCATCCAATAAGTGATTTTGTGTCATTGGTTGAACATTTAGGTCATTTTCGTCCTCCCAAGGCTTATTCTCGTCCAATTAGGGTTTTTAACCAATCTTGTGCATCCAACAAGTTATTTTGTGTCATTGGTTGAACATTTAGGTCATTTTTGTCCTACCAAGGCTTATTCTCGTCCAATTAGGGTTTTTAACCAATCTTGTGCATCCAATAAGTACATTTGTGTCATTGGTTGAACATTTAGGTCATTTTCGTCCTCCCTAGGCTTATTCTCGTCCAATTAGGGTTTTTAACCAATCTTGTGCATCCAATAAGTACATTTGTGTCATTGGTTGAACATTTAGGTCATTTTCGTCCTCCCTAGGCTTATTCTCGTCCAATTAGGGTTTTTAACCTGTCTTGTGCATCCAATAAGGGGTTTTGTGTCATTGGTTGAACATTTAGGTCAATTTCGTCCTCCCAAGGCTTATTCTCGTCCAATTAGGGTTTTTAACCAGTCTTGTGCATCCAACAAGTTATTTTGTGTCATTGGTTGAACATTTAGGTCATTTTTGTCCTACCAAGGCTTATTCTCGTCCAATTAGGGTTTTTAACCAATCTTGTGCATCCAATAAGTACATTTGTGTCATTGGTTGAACATTTAGGTCATTTTCGTCCTCCCTAGGCTTATTCTCGTCCAATTAGGGTTTTTAACCAATCTTGTGCATCCAATAAGTGATTTTGTGCCATTTGTCGAACATTTAGGTCATTTTCGTCCTCCCAAGGCTTATTCTCGTCCAATTAGGGTTTTTAACCAATCTTGTGCATCCAATAAGTACATTTGTGTCATTGGTTGAACATTTAGGTCATTTTCGTCCTCCCTAGGCTTATTCTCGTCCAATTAGGGTTTTTAACCAATCTTGTGCATCCAATAAGTACATTTGTGTCATTGGTTGAACATTTAGGTCATTTTCGTCCTCCCAAGGCTTATTCTCGTCTAATTAGGGTTTTAACCAATCTTTTGCATCCAATAAGTACATTTGTGTCATTGTTTGAACATTTAGGTCATTTTCGTCCTCCCAAGGCTTTTTCTCGTCCAATTAGGGTTTTTAACCAATCTTGTGCATCCAATAAGAGATTTTGTGTCATTGTTTGAACATTTAGTTCATTTTCGTCCTCCCAAGGCTTATTCTCGTCCAATTAGGGTTTTTAACCAGTCTTGTGCATCCAATAAGTACATTTGTTTCATTGGTTGAACATTTAGGTCATTTTCGTCCTCCCAAGGCTTATTCTCGTCCAATTAGGGTTTTTAACCAATCTTGTGCATCCAATAAGTGATTTTGTGTCATTGGTTTAACATTTAGGTCATTTTCGTCCTCCCAAGGCTTATTCTCATCCAATTAGGGGTTTTAACCAATCTTGTGCATCCAAAAAGTACATTTTTGTCATTGGTTGAACATTTAGGTCATTTTCGTCCTCCCAAGGCTTATTCTCGTCCAATTAGGGTTTTTAACCAATCTTGTGCATCCAATAAGTACATTTGTGTCATTGGTTGAACATTTAGGTCATTTTCGTCCTCCCAAGGCTTATTCTCGTGCAATTAGGGTTTTTAACCAATCTTGTGCATCCAATAAGTACATTTGTGTCATTGGTTGAACATTTAGGTCATTTTTGTCTTCCCAAGGCTATTTCTCGTCCAATTAGGGTTTTTAACCAATCTTGTGCATCCAATAAGTACATTTGTGTCATTGGTTGAACATTTTGGTCATTTTCGTCCTCCCAAGGCTTATTCTCGTCCAATTAGGGTTTTTAACCAATCTTGTGCATCCATTAAGTACATTTGTGTCATTGGTTGAACATTTAGGTCATTTTCGTCCTCCCAAGGCTTATTCTCGTCCAATTAGGGTTTTTAACCAATCTTGTGCATCCAATAAGTACATTTGTGTCATTGGTTGAACATTTAGGTCATTTTCGTCCTCCCTAGGCTTATTCTCGTCCAATTAGGGTTTTTAACCAATCTTGTGCATCCAATAAGTGAATTTGTGTCATTGTTTGAACATTTAGGTCATTTTCGTCCTCCCAAGGCTTATTCTCGTCCAATTAGGGTTTTTAACCAATCTTGTGCATCCAATAAGTACATTTGTGTCATTGGTTGAACATTTAGGTCATTTTCGTTCTCCCTATGCTTATTCTCGTCCAATTAGGGTTTTTAACCAATCTTGTGCATCCAATAAGTGATTTTGTGTCATTGGTTGAACATTTAGGTCATTTTCGTCCTCCCAAGGCTTATTCTCGTCCAATTAGGGTTTTTAACCAATCTTGTGCATCCAATCAGTGATTTTGTGTCGTTGGTTGAACATTTAGGTCATTTTCGTCCTCCCAAGGCTTATTCTCGTCCAATTAGGGTTTTTAACCAATCTTGTGCATCCAATAAGTGATTTTGTGTCATTGGTTGAACATTTAGGTCATTTTCGTCCTCCCAAGGCTTATTCTCGTCCAATTAGGGTTTTTAACCAATCTTGTACATCAAATAAGTGATTTTGTGTCATTGGTTGAACATTTAGGTCATTTTCGTCCTCCAAAGGCTTATTCTCGTCCAATTAGGGTTTTTAACCAATCTTGTGCATCCAATAAGTGATTTTGTGTCATTGGTTGAACATTTAGGTCATTTTCGTCCTCCCAAGGCTTATTCTCGTCCAATTAGGGTTTTTAACCAATCGTGTGCATCCAATAAGTGATTTTGTGTCATTGGTTGAACATTTAGGTCATTTTCGTCCTCCCATGGATTATTCTCGTCCAATTAGGGTTTTTAACCAATCTTGTGCATCAAATAAGTGATTTTGTGTCATTGTTTGAACATTTAGGTCATTTTCGTCCTCCCAAGGCTTATTCTCGTCCAATTAGGGTTTTTAACCAATCTTGTGCATCCAATAAGTACATTTGTGTCATTGGTTGAACATTTAGGTCTTTTTCGTCCTCCCAAGGCTTATTCTCGTCCAATTAGGGTTTTTAACCAATCTTGTGCATCCAATAAGTGATTTTGTGTCATTGGTTGAACATTTAGGTCATTTTTGTCTTCCCAAGACATATTCTCGTCCAATTAGGGTTTTTAACCAATCTTGTGCATCCAATAAGTGATTTTGTGTCATTGTTTGAACATTTAGGTCATTTTCAACCTCCCAAGGCTAATTCTCGTTCAATTAGGGTTTTTAACCAATCTTGTGCATCCAATAAGTACATATGTGTCATTGGTTGAACATTTAGGTCATTTTCGTCCTCCCAAGGCTTATTCTCGTCCAATTAGGGTTTTTAACCAATCTTGTGCATCCAATAAGTACATTTGTGTCATTGGTTGAACATTTAGGTCATTTTCGTCCTCCCTAGGCTTATTCTCGTCCAATTAGGGTTTTTAAGCAATCTTGTGCATCCAATAAGAGATTTTGTGTCATTGGTTGAACATTTAGGTCATTTTCGTCCTCCCAAGGCTTATTCTCGTCCAATTAGGGTTTTTAACCAATCTTGTGCATCCAATAAGTACATTTGTGCCATTGGTTGAACATTTAGGTCATTTTCGTCCTCCCTAGGCTGATTCTCGTCCAATTAGGGTTTTTAAGCAATCTTGTGCATCCAATAAGAGATTTTGTGTCATTGGTTGAACATTTAGGTCATTTTCGTCTTCCCAAGGCTTATTCTCGTCCAATTAGGGTTTTTAACCAATCTTGTGCATCCAATAAGTGATTTTGTGTGATTGTTTGAACATTTAGGTGATTTTCGTCCTCCCAAGGCTTATTCTCGTCCAATTAGGGTTTTTAACCAATCTTGTGCATCCAATAAGTACATTTGTGTCATTGGTTGAACATTTAGGTCATTTTCGTCCTGCCTAGGCTTATTCTCGTCCAATTAGGGTTTTTAACCAATCTTGTGCATCCAATAAGTGATTTTGTGTCATTGGTTGAACATTTAGGTCATTTTCGTCCTCCCAAGGCTTATTCTCGTGCAATTAGGGTTTTTAACCAATCTTGTGCATCCAATAAGTACATTTGTGTCATTGGTTGAACATTTAGGTCATTTTCGTCCTCCCAAGGCTTATTCTCGTACAATTAGTGGTTTTAACCAATCTTGTGGATGCAATAAGTGATTTTGTGTCATTGGTTTAACATTTAGGTCATTTTCGTCCTGCCTAGGCTTATTCTCGTCCAATTAGGGTTTTTAACCAATCTTGTGCATCCAATAAGTGATTTTGTTTCATTGTTTGAACATTTAGGTCATTTTTGTCCTCCCAAGGCTTATTCTCGTGCAATTAGGGTTTTTAACCAATCTTGTGCATCCAATAAGTACATTTGTGTCATTGGTTGAACATTTAGGTCATTTTCGTCCTCCCTAGGCTTATTCTCATCCAATTAGGGTTTTTAACCAATCTTGTGCATCCAATAAGTACATTTGTGTCATTGGTTGAACATTTAGGTCATTTTCGTCCTCCCAAAGCTTATCCTCGTCCAATTAGGGTTTTTAACCATTCTTGTGAATCCAATAAGTGATTTTGTGTCATTGGTTGAACATTTAGGTCATTTTCGTCCTCCCAAGTCTTATTCTCGTCCATTTAGGGTTTTGAACCAATCTTGTGCATCCAGTAAGTGATTTTGTGTCGTTGGTTGAACATTTA
>JBBPBP010000531.1:0-17919 GCA_037974735.1 Cicer chorassanicum
GATTTTGTGTCATTGGTTGAACATTTAGGTCATTTTTGTCCTCCCAAGGCTTATTCTCGTCCAATTGGGGTTTTTAACCAATCTTGTGCATCCAATAAGTACATTTGTGTCATTGGTTGAACATTTAGGTCATTTTTGTCCTCCGAAGGCTTATTCTCGTCCAATTAGGGTTTTTAACCTATCTTGTGCATCCAATAAGTGATTTTGTGTCATTGGTTGAACATTTAGGTCATTTTTCTCTTCCCAAGACATATTCTCGTCCAATTAGGGTTTTTAAGCAATCTTGTGCATCCAATAAGTGATTTTGTGTCATTGTTTGAACATTTAGGTCATTTTCAACCTCCCAAGGCTAATTCTCGTTCAATTAGGGTTTTTAACCAATCTTGTGAATCCAATAAGTACATTTGTGTCATTGGTTGAACATTTAGGTCATTTTCGTCCTCCCTAGGCTTATTCTCGTCCAATTAGGGTTTTTAAGCAATCTTGTGCATCCAATAAGAGATTTTGTGTCATTGGTTGAACATTTAGGTCATTTTCGTCCTCCCAAGGCTTATTCTCGTCCAATTAGGGTTTTTAACCAATCTTGTGCATCCAATAAGTACATTTGTGCCATTGGTTGAACATTTAGGTCATTTTCGTCCTCCCTAGGCTGATTCTCGTCCAATTAGGGTTTTTAAGCAATCTTGTGCATCCAATAAGTACATTTGTGTCATTGGTTGAACATTTAGGTCATTTTTGTCCTCCCAAGGCTTATTCTCGTCCAATTGGAGTTTTTAACCAATCTTGTGCATCCAATAAGTGATTTTGTGTCATTGGTTGAACATTTAGGTCATTTTCGTCTTCCCAAAGCATATTCTCGTCCAATTAGGGTTTTTAACCAATCTTGTGCATCCAATAAGTGATTTTGTGTCATTGTTTGAACATTTCGGTCATATTCGTCCTCCCAAGGCTTATTCTCGTCCAATTAGGGTTTTTAACCAATCTTGTGCATCCAATAAGTACATTTGTGTCATTGGTTGAACATTTAGGTCATTTTCGTCCTCCCAAGGCTTATTCTCGTCCAATTAGGGTTTTTAACCAATCTTGTGCATCCAATAAGTACATTTGTGTCATTGGTTGAACATTTAGGTCATTTTCATCCTCCCTAGGCCTTTTCTCGTCCAATTAGGGTTTTTAACCAATCTTGTGGATCCAATAAGTGATTTTGTGTCATTGGTTGAACATTTAGGTCATTTTCATCCTCCCAATGCTTATTCTCGTCCAATTAGGGGTTTTAACCAATCCTGTGCATCCAATAAGTGATTTTGTGTCATTGGTTGAACATTTAGGTCATTTTCGTCCTCCCAAGGCTTATTCTCGTCCAATTAGGGTTTTTAACCAATCTTGTGCATCCAATAAGTACATTTGTGTCATTGGTTGAACATTTAGGTCATTTTCGTCCTCCCAAGGCTTATTCTTGCCAATTAAAGTTTTTAACCAATCTTGTGCATCCAATAAGTGATTTTGTGTCATTAGTTGAACATTTAGGTCATTTTCGTCCTCCATAGCCTTATTCTCGTCCAATTAGGGTTTTTAACCAATCTTGTACATCCAATAAGTACATTTGTGTCATTGGTTGAACATTTAGGTCATTTTCGTCCTCCCAAGGCTTATTCTCGACCAATTAGGGTTTTTAACCAATCTTGTGCATCCAATAAGTGATTTTGTGTCATTGGTTGAACATTTAGGTCATTTTCGTCCTTCCAAGGCTTATTCTCGTCCAATTAGGGTTTTAAACACATATTGTGCATCCAATAATTGATTTTGTGTCATTGGTTGAACATTTAGGTCATTTTCGTCCTCCCAAGGCTTATTCTCGTCCAATTAGGGTTTTTAACCAATCTTGTGCATCCAATAAGTACATTTGTGTCATTGGTTGAACATTTAGGTCATTTTCGTCCTCCCATGGCTTATTCTCGTCCAATTCGGGTTTTTAACCAATCTTGTGCATCCAATAAGTACATTTGTGTCATTGGTTGAACATTTAGGTCATTTTCGTCCTCCCAAGGCTTATTCTCGTCCAATTAGGGTTTTTAACCAATCTTGTGCATCCAATAAGTACATTTGTGTCATTGGTTGAACATTTAGGTCATTTTCGTCCTCCCAAGGCTTATTCTCGTCCAATTAGGGTTTTTAACCAATCTTGTGCATCCAATAAGTACATTTGTGTCATTGGTTGAACATTTAGGTCATTTTCGTCCTCCCAAGGCTTATTCTTGTCCAATTAGGGTTTTTCACCAATCTTGTGCATCCAATAAGTGATTTTGTGTCATTGGTTTAACATTTAGGTCATTTTCGTCCTCCCTAGGCTTATTCTCGTCCAATTAGGGTTTTTAAACAATCTTGTGCATCCAATAAGTGATTTTGTGCCATTGGTTGAACATTTAGGTCGTTTTTGCCTCCCTAGGCTTATTCTCGTCCAATTAGGGTTTTTAACCAATCTTGTGCATCCAATAAGTGATTTTGTGCTATTGGTTGAACATTTAGGTCATTTTCGTCCTCCCAAGGCTTATTCTCGTCCAATTAGGGTTTTTAACCAATCTTGTGCATCCAATAAGTACATTTGTGTCATTGGTTGAACATTTAGGTCATTTTCGTCCTCCCAAGGCTTATTCTCGTCCAATTAGGGTTTTTAACCAATCTTGTGCATCCAATAAGTACATTTGTGTCATTGGCTGAACATTTAGGTCATTTTCGTCCTCCCTAGGCTTATTCTGTTCCAATTAGGGTTTTTAACCAATCTTGTGCATCCAATAAGTACATTTGTGTCATTGGTTGAACATTTAGGTCATTTTCGTCCTCCCAAGGCTTATTCTCGTCCAATTAGGGTTTTTAACCAATCTTGTGCATCCAATAAGTACATTTGTGTCATTGGTTGAACATTTAGGTCATTTTCATCCTCCCAAGGCTTATTCTCGTCCAATTAGGGTTTTTAACCAATCTTGTGCATCTAATAAGTGATTTTGTGTCATTGGTTGATTATTTAGGTAATTTTGGTCCTCCCTAGGCTTATTCTCGTCCAATTAGGATTTTTAAACAATCTTGTGCATCCAATAAGTGATTTTGTGTCATTGGTTGAACATTTAGGTCATTTTCGTCCTCCCTAGGCTTATTCTCCTCCAATTAGGGTTTTTAACCAATCTTGTGCATCCAATAAGTGATTTTGTGTCATTGGTTGAACATTTAGGTCACTTTTGTCCTCCCAATGCTTATTCTCGTCCAATTAGGGTTTTTAACCAATCTTGTGTATCCAATAAGTACATTTGTGTCATTGGCTGCACATTTAGGTCATTTTCGTCCTCCCTAGGCTTATTCTCTTCCAATTAGGGTTTTTAACCAATCTTGTGCATCCAATAAGTACATTTGTGTCATTGGTTGAACATTTAGGTCATTTTCGTCCTCCCAAGGCTTATTCTCGTCCAATTAGGGTTTTTAACCAATCTTGTGCATCCAATAAGTACATTTGTGTCATTGGTTGAACATTTAGGTCATTTTCGTCCTCCCAAGGTTAATTCTCGTCCAATTAGGGTTTTTAACCAATCTTGTGCATCCAATAAGTACATTTGTTTTATTGGTTGAACATTTAGGTCATTTTCGTCCTCCCAAGGCTTATTCTCTTCCAATTAGGGTTTTTAACCAATCTTGTGCATCCAATAAGTACATTTGTGTCATTGGTTGAACATTTAGGTCATTTTCGTCCTCCCAAGGCTTATTCTCGTCCAATTAGGGTTTTTAACCAATCTTGTGCATCCAATAAGTACATTTGTGTCATTGGTTGAACATTTAGGTCATTTTCGTCCTCCCAAGGCTTATTCTCGTCCAATTAGGGTTTTTAACCAATCTTGTGCATCCAATAAGTACATTTGTGTCCTTGGTTGAACATTTAGGTCATTTTCGTCCTCCGAAGGCTTATTCTCGTCCAATTACGGTTTTTAACCAATCTTGTGCATCCAATAAGTACATTTGTGTCATTGGTTGAACATTTAGGTCATTTTCGTCCTCCCAAGGCTTATTCTCGTCCAATTAGGGTTTTTAACAAATCTTGTGCATCCAATAAGTACGTTTGTGTCATTGGTTGAACATTTAGGTCATTTTCGTCCTCCCAAGGCTTATTCTCGTCCAATTAGGGTTTTTAACCAATCTTGTGCATCCAATAAGTACATTTGTGTCATTGGTTGAACATTTAGGTCATTTTCGTCCTCCCAAGGCTTATTCTCGTCCAATTAGGGTTTTTAATTAATCTCGTGCATCCAATAAGTGATTTTGTGTCGTTGGTTGAACATTTAGGTCATTTTTGTCCTCCCAAGGCTTATTCTCGTCCAATTAGGGTTTTTAACCAATCTTGTGCATTGAATAAGTACATTTGTGTCGTTGGTTGAACATTTAGGTCATTTTCGTCCTCCCAAGGCTTATTCTCGTCCAATTAGGGTTTTTAACCAATCTTGTGCATCCAATAAGTACATTTGTGTCATTGGTTGAACATTTAGGTCATTTTCGTCCTCCCAAGGCTTATTCTCGTCCAATTAGGGTTTTTAATCAATCTTGAGCATCCAATAAGTACATTTGTGTCATTGGTTCAACATTTAGGTTTTTAACCAATCTTGTGCATCCAATAAGTGATTTTGTGTCATTGGTTGAACATTTAGGTCATTTTCGTCCTCCCAATGCTTATTCTCGTCCAATTAGGGTTTTTAACCAATCTTGTGCATCCAATAAGTACATTTGTGTCATTGGCTGAACATTTAGGTCATTTTCGTCCTCCCTAGGCTTATTCTCTTCCAATTAGGGTTTTTAACCAGTCTTGTGCATCCAATAAGTACATTTGTGTCATTGGTTGAACATTTAGGTCATTTTCGTCCTCCCAAGGCTTATTCTCGTCCAATTAGGGTTTTTAACCAATCTTGTGCATCCAATAAGTACATTTGTGTCATTGGTTGAACATTTAGGTCATTTTCGTCCTCCCAAGCATTATTCTCGTCCAATTAGGGTTTTTAAACAATCTTGTGCATCCAATAAGTGATTTTGTGCCATTGGTTGAACATTTAGGTCATTTTCGTCCTCCCAATGCTTATTCTCCTCCCAAGGCTTTTCTCGTCCAATTAGGGTTTTTAACCAATCTTGTGCATCCAATAAAAGATTTTGTGTCATTGGTTGAATATTTAGGTCATTTTCGTCCTCCCAAGGCTTATTCTCATCCAATTAGGGTTTTTAACCAATCTTGTGCATCCAAAGTGATTTTGTGTCATTGGTTGAACATTTAGGTCATTTTCGTCCTCCCAAGGCTTATTCTCGTCCAATTACTGTTTTTAACCAATCTTGTGCATCCAATAAGTACATTTGTGTCATTGGTTGAACATTTAGGTCATTTTCGTCCTCCCAAGGCTTATTCTCGTCCAATTAGGGTTTTTAACCAATCTTGTGCATCCAATAAGTACATTTGTGTCATTGGTTGAACATTTAGGTCATTTTCGTCCTCCCAAGGCTTATTCTCGTCCAATTAGGGTTTTTAACCAATCTTGTGCATCCAATAAGTGATTTTGTATCATTGGTTATACATTTAGGTCATTTTCGTCCTCCCAAGGCTTATTCTCGTCCAATTAGGGTTTTTAACCAATCTTGTGCATCCAATAAGTGATTTTGTGTCATTGGTTGAACATT
This sequence comes from Cicer chorassanicum, assembly GCA_037974735.1. Classification (NCBI taxonomy): domain Eukaryota; kingdom Viridiplantae; phylum Streptophyta; class Magnoliopsida; order Fabales; family Fabaceae; genus Cicer; species Cicer chorassanicum. The sequence goes on from JBBPBP010000531.1 coordinate 5,698, forward strand.
TAGGTCATTTTCGTCCTCCCAAGGCTTATTCTCGTCAATTTAAGGTTTTTAACCAATCTTGTGCATCCAATAAGTACATTTGTGTCATTGGTTGAACATTTAGGTCATTTTCGTCCTCCCAAGGCTTATTCTCGTCCAATTAGGGTTTTTAACCAATCTTGTGCATCCAATAAGTACATTTGTGTCATTGGTTGAACATTTAGGTCATTTTCGTCCTCCCAAGGCTTATTCTCGTCCAATTAGGGTTTTTAACCAATCTTGTGCATCCAATAATTACATTTGTGTCATTAGTTGAACATTTAGGTCATTTTCGTCCTCCCAAGGCTTTTTCTCGTCCAATTATGGTTTTTAACCAATCTTGTGCATCCAATAAGTACATTTGTGTCATTGGTTGAACATTTAGGTCATTTTCGTCCTCCCAAGGCTTATTCTCGTCCAATTAGGGTTTTTAACAAATCTTGTGCATCCAATAAGTGATTTTGTGCCATTGGTTGAACATTTAGGTCATTTTCTTCCTCCCAAGGCTTATTCTCGTCCAATTAGGGTTGTTAACCAATTTTGTGCATCCAATAAGTACATTTGTGTCATTGGTTTAACATTTAGGTCATTTTCATCCTCCCAAGGCTTATTCTCGTCGAATTAGGGTTTTTAACCAATCTTGTGCATCCAATAAGTACATTTGTGTCATTGGTTGAACATTTAGGTCATTTTCGTCCTCCCAAGGCTTATTCTCGTCCAATTAGGGTTTTTAACCAATCTTGTGCATCCAATAAGTACATTTGTGTCATTGGTTGAACATTTAGGTCATTTTCGTCCTCCCTAGGCTTATTCTCGTCCAATTAGGGTTTTTAACCAATCTTGTGCATCCAATAAGTACATTTGTGTCATTGGTTGAACATTTAGGTCCTTTTCGTCCTCCCACGGCTTATTCTCGTCCAATTAGGGTTTTTAACCAATCTAGTGCATCCAATAAGTGATTATGTGTCATTGGTTGAACATTTAGGTCATTTTCGTCCTCCCTAGGCTTATTCTCGTCCAATTAGGGTTTTTAACCAATCTTGTGCATCCAATAAGTACATTTGTGTCATTGGTTGAACATTTAGGTCATTTTCGTCCTCCTAAAGATTATTCTCGTCCAATTAGGGTTTTTAACCAATCTTGTGCATCCAATAAGTGATTTTGTGTCATTGGTTGAACATTTAGGTCATTTCCGTCCTCCTAAAGATTATTCTCTTCCAATTAGGGTTTTTAACCAATCTTGTGCATCCAATAAGTGATTTTGTGTCATTGGTTGAACATTTAGGTCATTTTCGTCCTCCCAAGGCTTATTCTCGTCCAATTAGGGTTTTTAACCAATCTTGTGCATCCAATAAGTACATTTGTGTCATTGGTTGAACATTTAGGTCATTTTCGTCCTCCCTAGGCTTATTCTCGTCCAATTAGGGTTTTTAACCAATCTTGTGCATCCAATAAGTACATTTGTGCCATTGGTTGAACATTTAGGTCATTTTCGTCCTCCCTAGGCTGATTCTCGTCCAATTAGGGTTTTTAAGCAATCTTGTGCATCCAATAAGAGATTTTGTGTCATTGGTTGAACATTTAGGTCATTTTTGTCCTCCCAAGGCTTATTCTCGTCCAATTGGGGTTTTTAACCAATCTTGTGCATCCAATAAGTACATTTGTGTCATTGGTTGAACATTTAGGTTATTTTCGTCCTCCGAAGGCTTATTCTCGTCCAATTAGGGTTTTTAACCTATCTTGTGCATCCAATAAGTGATTTTGTGTCATTGGTTGAACATTTAGGTCATTTTTGTCTTCCCAAGACATATTCTCGTCCAATTAGGGTTTTTAACCAATCTTGTGCATCCAATAAGTGATTTTGTGTCATTGTTTGAACATTTAGGTCATTTTCAACCTCCCAAGGCTAATTCTCGTTCAATTAGGGTTTTTAACCAATCTTGTGCATCCAATAAGTACATATGTGTCATTGGTTGAACATTTAGGTCATTTTCGTCCTCCCAAGGCTTATTCTCGTCCAATTAGGGTTTTTAACCAATCTTGTGCATCCAATAAGTACATTTGTGTCATTGGTTGAACATTTAGGTCATTTTCGTCCTCCCTAGGCTTATTCTCGTCCAATTAGGGTTTTTAAGCAATCTTGTGCATCCAATAAGAGATTTTGTGTCATTGGTTGAACATTTAGGTCATTTTCGTCCTCCCAAGGCTTATTCTCGTCCAATTAGGGTTTTTAACCAATCTTGTGCATCCAATAAGTACATTTGTGCCATTGGTTGAACATTTAGGTCATTTTCGTCCTCCCTAGGCTGATTCTCGTCCAATTAGGGTTTTTAAGCAATCTTGTGCATCCAATAAGAGATTTTGTGTCATTGGTTGAACATTTAGGTCATTTTTGTCCTCCCAAGGCTTATTCTCGTCCAATTGGGGTTTTTAACCAATCTTGTGCATCCAATAAGTAATTTTGTGTCATTGGTTGAACATTTAGGTCATTTTCGTCCTCCCAAGGCTTATTCTCGTCCAATTAGGGTTTTTAACCAATCTTGTGCATCCAAAAAGTGATTTTGTGTCATTGTTTCAACATTTCGGTCATTTTCGTCCTCCCAAGGATTATTCTCGTCCAATTAGGGTTTTTAACCAATCTTGTGCATCCAATAAGTACATTTGTGCCATTGGTTGAACATTTAGGTCATTTTCGTCCTCCCTAGGCTTATTCTCGTCCAATTAGGGTTTTTAAGCAATCTTGAGCATCCAATAAGAGATTTTGTGTCATTGGTTGAACATTTAGGTCATTTTCGTCCTCCCAAGGCTTATTCTCGTCGAATTAGGGTTTTTAACCAATCTTGTGCATCAAATAAGTGATTTTGTGTCATTGGTTGAACATTTAGGTCATTTTCGTCTTCCCAAGGCATATTCTCGTCCAATTAGGGTTTTGAACCAATCTTGTGCATCCAATAAGTGATTTTGTGTCATTGTTTGAACATTTAGGTCATTTTCGTGTTCCCAAGGCATATTCTCGTCCAATTAGGGTTTTTAACCAATCTTGCGCATCCAATAAGTACATTTGTGCCATTGGTTGAACATTTAGGTCATTTTCGTCCTCCCTAGGCTTATTCTCGTCCAATTAGGGTTTTTAAGCAATCTTGTGCATCCAATAAGAGATTTTGTGTCATTGGTTGAACATTTAGGTCATTTTCGTACTCCCAAGGCTTATTCTCGTCCAATTAGGGTTTTTAACCAATATTGTGCATCCAATAAGTGATTTTGTGTCATTGGTTGAACATTTAGGTCATTTTCGTCTTCCCAAGGCATATTCTCGTCCAATTAGGGTTTTTAACCAATCTTGTGCATCCAATAAGTGATTTTTTGTCATTGTTTGAACATTTACGTCATTTTCGTCCTCCCAAGGCTTATTCTCGTCCAATTAGGGTTTTTAACCAATCTTGTGCATCCAATAAGTACATTTGTGTCATTGGTTGAACATTTAGGTCATTTTCGTCCTCCCTAGGCTGATTCTCGTCCAATTAGGGTTTTTAAGCAATCTTGTGCATCCAATAAGAGATTTTGTGTCATTGGTTGAACATTTAGGTCATTTTTGTCCTCCCAAGGCTTATTCTCGTCCAATTGGGGTTTTTAACCAATATTGTGCATCCAATAAGTACATTTGTGTCATTGGTTGAACATTTAGGTCATTTTTGTCCTCCGAAGGCTTATTCTCGTCCAATTAGGGTTTTTAACCTATCTTGTGCATCCAATAAGTGATTTTGTGTCATTGGTTGAACATTTAGGTCATTTTTGTCTTCCCAAGACATATTCTCGTCCAATTAGGGTTTTTAAGCAATCTTGTGCATCCAATAAGTGATTTTGTGTCATTGTTTGAACATTTAGGTCATTTTCAACCTCCCAAGGCTAATTCTCGTTCAATTAGGGTTTTTAACCAATCTTGTGAATCCAATAAGTACATTTGTGTCATTGGTTGAACATTTAGGTCATTTTCGTCCTCCCTAGGCTTATTCTCGTCCAATTAGGGTTTTTAAGCAATCTTGTGCATCCAATAAGAGATTTTGTGTCATTGGTTGAACATTTAGGTCATTTTTGTCCTCCCAAGGCTTATTCTCGTCCAATTGGGGTTTTTAACCAATCTTGTGCATCCAATAAGTACATTTGTGTCATTGGTTGAACATTTAGGTCATTTTCGTCCTCCCAAGGCTTATTCTCGTCCAATTAGGGTTTTTAACCAATCTTGTGCATCCAATAACTATATTTGTGTCATTGGTTGAACATTTAGGTCATTTTCGTCCTCCCAAGGCTTATTCTCGTCCAATTAGGGTTTTTAACCAATCTTGTGCATCCAATAAGTACATTTGTGTCATTGGTTGAACATTTAGGTCATTTTCGTCCTCCCAAGGCTTATTCTCGTCCAATTAGGGTTTTTAACTATTCTTGTGCATCGAATAAGTACATTTGTGTCATTGGTTGAACATTTAGGTCATTTTCGTCCTCCCAAGGCTTATTCTCGTCCAATTAGGGTTTTTAACCAATCTTGTGCATCCAATAAGTACATTTGTGTCATTGGTTGAACATTTAGGTCATTTTCGTCCTCCCAAGGCTTATTCTCGTCCAATTAGGGTTTTTAACCAATCTTGTGCTTCCAATAAGTGATTTTGTTTCATTGGTTGAACATTTAGGTCATTTTCATCCTCCCAAGGCTTATTCTCGTCCAATTAGGGTTTTTAACCAATCTTGTGCATCCAATAAGTGATTTTGTGTCATTGGTTGAACATTTAGGTCATTTTCGTCCTCCCAAGGCTTATTCTCGTCCAATTAGGGTTTTTAACCAATCTTGTGCATCCAATAAGTACATTTGTGTCATTGGTTGAACATTTAGGTCATTTTCGTCCTCCCAAGGCTTATTCTCGTCCAATTAGGGTTTTTAACCAATCTTGTGCATCCAATAATTACATTTGTGTCATTAGTTGAACATTTAGGTCATTTTCGTCCTCCCAAGGCTTTTTCTCGTCCAATTATGGTTTTTAACCAATCTTGTGCATCCAATAAGTACATTTGTGTCATTGGTTGAACATTTAGGTCATTTTCGTCCTCCCAAGGCTTATTCTCGTCCAAGTAGGGTTTTTAACCAATCTTGTGCATCCAATAAGTACATTTGTGTCCTGGTTGAACATTTAGGTCATTTTCGTCCTCCCAAGGCTTATTCTCGTCCAATTAGGGTTTTTAACCAATCTTGTGCATCCAATAAGTACATTTGTGTCATTGGTTGAACATTTAGGTCATTTTCGTCCTCCCAAAGCTTATTCTCGTCCAATTAGGGTTTTTAACCAATCTTGTGCATCCAATAAGTGATTTTCTGTCATTCGTTGAACATTTAGGTAATTTTCGTCCTCCCAAGGCTTATTTTCGGTTAATTAAGGTTTTTAACCAATCTTGTGCATCCAATAAGTGATTTTGTGTCATTGGTTGAACATTTAGGTCATTTTCGTCCTCCCAAGGCTTATTCTCGTCCAATTAGGGTTTTTAACCAATCTTGTGCATCCAATAAGTACATTTGTGTCATTGGTTGAACATTTAGGTCATTTTCGTCCTCCAGGGACTTATTCTCGTCCAATTAGGGTTTTTAACCAATCTTGTGCATCCAATAAGTGATTTTGTGTCAATTGTTGAACATTTAGGTCATTTTCATCCTCCCTAGGCTTATTCTCGTCCAATTAGGGTTTTGTGCATCCAATAAGTACATTTGTGTCATTGGTTGAACATTTAGGTCATTTTCGTCCTCCCAAGGCTTATTCTCGTCCAATTACGGTTTTTAACCAATCTTGTGCATCCAATAAGTGATTTTGTGTCATTGGTTGAACATTTAGGTCATTTTCGTCCTCCCAACGCTTATTCTCGTCCAATTAGGGTTTTTAACCAATCTTTTGCATCCAATAAATGATTTTGTGTCATTGGTTGAACATTTAGGTCAATTTCGTCCTCCCAAGGCTTATTCTCGTCCAATTAGGGTTTTTAACCAATCTTGTGCATCCAATAAGTGATTTTGTGTCATTGGTTGAACATTTAGGTCATTTTCGTCCTCCCAAGGCTTATTCTCGTCCAATTAGGGTTTTTAACCAATCTTGTGCATCCAATAAGTACATTTGTGTCATTGGTTGAACATTTAGGTCATTTTCTTCCTCCCAATGCTTATTCTCGTCCAATTAGGGGTTTTAACCAATCTTTTGCCTCCAATAAGTGATTTTGTGTCATTGGTTGAACATTTAGGTCATTTTCGTCCTCCCAAGGCTTATTCTCGTCCAATTAGGGTTTTTAACCAATCTTGTGCATCCAATAAGTGATTTTGTGTCATTGGTTGAACATTTAGGTCGTTTTCGTCCTCCCAAGGCTTATTCTCGTCCAATTAGGGTTTTTAACCAATCTTGTGCCTCCAATAAGTGATTTTGTGGCATTTGTTGAAAATTTAGGTTATTTTCGTCCTCCCAAGGCTCATTCTTGTCCAATTAGGGTTTTTAACCAATCTTGTGATTCCAATAAGTGATTTTGTGTCATTGGTTGAACATTTAGGTCATTTTCGTCCTCCCAAGGCTTATTCTCGTCCAATTAGGGTTTTTAACCAATCTTGTGCATCCAATAAGTGATTTTGTGTCATTGGTTGAACATTTAGGTCATTTTCGTCCACCCAAGGCATATTCTTGTCCAATTAGGGTTTTTAACCAATCTTGTGCATCCAATAAGTGATTTTGTGTCATTGGTTGAACATTTAGGTCATTTTCGTCCTCCCAAGGCTTATTCTCGTCCAATTAGGGTTTTTAACCAATCTTGTGCATCCAATAAGTACATTTGTGTCATTGGTTGAACATTTAGGTCTTTTTCGTCCTCCCAAGGCTTATTCTCGGACAATTAGGGGTTTTAACCAATCTTGTGCATCCAATAAGAGATTTTGTGTCATTGGTTGAACATTTAGGTCATTTTCGTCCTCCCAAGGCTTATTCTCGTCCAATTGGGGTTTTTAACCAATCTTGTGCATCCAATAAGTACATTTGTGTCATTGGTTGAACATTTAGGTCATTTTCGTCCTCCGAAGGCTTATTCTCGTCCAATTAGGGTTTTTAACCAATCTTGTGCATCCAATAAGTACATTTGTGTCATTGGTTGAACATTTAGGTCATTTTCGTCCTCCCAAGGCTTAATCTCGTCCAATTAGGGTTTTTAACCAATCTTGTGCATCCAATAAGTGATTTTGTGTCGTTAGTAGAACATTTAGGTCATTTTCGTCCTCCCAAGGCTTATTCTCGTCCAATTAGGGTTTTTAACCAATCTTGTGCATCCAATAAGTACATTTGTGTCATTGGTTGAACATTTAGGTCATTTTCGTCCTCCCAAGGCTTATTCTCGTCCAATTAGGGTTTTTTACCAATCTTGTGCATCCAATAAGTGATTTTGTGTCATTGGTTGAACATTTAGGTCATTTTTGTCCTCCCAAGGCTTATTCTCGTCCAATTAGGGTTTTTAAACAATCTTGTGCATCCAATAAGTGATTTTGTGTCATTGGTTGAACATTTAGGTCATTTTCTTCTTCCCAAGGATTATTCTCGTCCAATTAGGGTTTTTAACCAATCTTGTGCATCCAATAATTGATTTTGTGTCATTGGTTGAACATTTAGGTCATTTTCGTCCTCCCAAGGCTTATTCTCGTCCAATTAGGGTTTTTAACCAATCTTGTGCATCCAATAAGTACATTTGTGTCATTGGTTGAACATTTAGGTCATTTTCGTCCTCCCAAGGCTTATTCTTGTCCAATTAGGGCTTATAACCAATCTTGTGCATCCAATAAGTACATTTGTGTCATTGGTTGAACATTTAGGTCATTTTCGTCCTCCCAAGGCTTATTCTCGTCCAATTAGGGTTTTTAACCAATCTTGTGCATCCAATAAGTACATTTGTGTCATTGGTTGAACATTTAGGTCATTTTCGTCCTCCCAAGGCTTATTCTCGTCCAATTAGGGTTTTTAACCAATCTTGTGAATCCAATAAGTGATTTTCTGTCATTGGTTGAACATTTAGGTCATTTTCGTCCTCCCAAGGCTTATTCTCGTCCAATTAGGGTTTTTAACCAATCTTGTGCATCCAATAAGTACATTTGTGTCATTGGTTGAACATTTAGGTCATTTTCGTCCTCCCAAGGCTTATTCTCGTCCAATTAGGGTTTTTAATTAATCTCGTGCATCCAATAAGTGATTTTGTGTCGTTGGTTGAACATTTAGGTCATTTTTGTCCTCCCAAGGCTTATTCTCGTCCAATTAGGGTTTTTAACCAATCTTGTGCATTGAATAAGTACATTTGTGTCGTTGGTTGAACATTTAGGTCATTTTCGTCCTCCCAAGGCTTATTCTCGTCCAATTAGGGTTTTTAACCAATCTTGTGCATCCAATAAGTACATTTGTGTCATTGGTTGAACATTTAGGTCATTTTCGTCCTCCCAAGGCTTATTCTCGTCCAATTAGGGTTTTTAACCAATCTTGTGCATCCATTAAGTGATTTTGTGCCATTGGTTGAACATTTAGGTCATTTTCGTCCTCCCAAGGCTTATTCTCGTCCAATTAGGGTTTTTAACCAATCTTGTGCATCCAATAAGTACATTTGTGTCATTGGTTGAACATTTAGGTCATTTTCGTCCTCCCAAGGCTTATTCTCGTCCAATTAGTGTTTTTAACCAATCTTGTGCATCCAATAAGTACATTTGTGTCACTGGTTGAACATTTAGGTCATTTTCGTCCTCCCAAGGCTTATTCTCGTCCAATTAGGGTTTTTAACCAATCTTGTGCATCCAATAAGTACATTTGTGTCATTGGTTGAACATTTAGGTCATTTTCGTCCTCCCAAGGCTTATTCTCGTCTAACTAGGGTTTTTAACCAATCTTGTGCATCCAATAAATGATTTTGTGTCATTGGTTGAACATTTAGGTCATTTTCGTCCTCCCAAGGCTTATTCTCGTCCAATTAGGGTTTTTAACCAATCTTGTGCATCCAATAAGTATATTTGTGTCATTTGTTGAACATTTAGGTCATTTTCGTCCTCCCAAGGCTTATTCTCGTCCAATTAGGGTTTTTAACCAATCTTGTGCATCCAATAAGTACATTTGTGTCATTGGTTGAACATTTAGGTCATTTTCGTCCTCCCAAGGCTTATTCTCGTCCAATTAGGGTTTTTAACCAATCTATTGCATCCAATAAGTGATTTTGTGTCATTGGTTGAACATTTAGGTCATTTTCGTCCTCCCAAGGCTTATTCTCGTCCAATTAGGGTTTTTAACCAATCTTGTGCATCCAATAAGTACATTTGTGTCATTGGTTGAACATTTAGGTCATTTTCGTCCTCCCAATGCTTATTCTCGTCCAATTAGGGATTTTAACCAATCTTGTGCATCCAATAAGTGATTTTGTGTCATTGGTTGAACATTTAGGTCATTTTCGTCCTCCCAAGGCTTATTCTCGTCCAATTAGGGTTTTTAACCAATCTTGTGCATCCAATAAGTACATTTGTGTCATTGGTTGAACATTTAGGTCATTTACGTCCTCCTTAGGCTTATTCTCGTCCAATTAGGGTTTTTAACCAATCTTGTGCTTCCAATAAGTACATTTGTGTCATTGGTTGAACATTTAGGTCATTTACGTCTTCCCTAGGCTTATTCTCGTCCAATTAGGGTTTTTAACCAATCTTGTGCATCCAATAAGTGATTTTGTGTCATTGGTTGAACATTTAGGTCATTTTCGTCCTCCCAAGGCTTATTCTCGTCCAATTAGGGTTTTTAACGAATCTTATGCATCCAATAAGTGATTTTGTGTCATTGGTTGAACATTTAGGTCATTTTCGTCCTCCCAAGGCTTATTCTCGTCCAATTAGGGTTTTTAACCAATCTTGTGCATCCAATAAGTACATTTGTGTCATTGGTTGAACATTTAGGTCATTTTCATCCTCTCAAGGCTTATTCTCGCCCAATTAGGGTTTTTAACCAATCTTGTGCATCCAATAAGTGATTTTGTGTCATTGGTTGAACATTTAGGTCATTTTCGTCCTCCCAAGGCTTATTCTCGTCCAATTAGGGTTTTTAACCAATCTTGTGCATCCAATAAGTACATTTGTGTCATTGGTTGAACATTTAGGTCATTTTCGTCCTCCCTGGGCTTATTCTCGTCCAATTAGGGTTTTTAACCAATCTTGTGCATCCAATAAGTACATTTGTGTCATTGGTTGAAAATTTAGGTCATTTTCGTCCTCCCACGGCTTATTCTCGTCCAATTAGGGTTTTTAACCAATCTTGTGCATCCAATAAGTGATTTTGTGTCATTGGTTGAACATTTACGTCATATTCGTCCTCCCAAGGCTTATTCTCGTCCAATTAGGGGTTTTAACCAATCTTGTGCATCCAATAAGTGATTTTGTGTCATTGGTTGAACATTTAGGTCATTTTCGTCCTCCCAAGGCTTATTCTCGTCCAATTAGGGTTTTTAACCAATCTTGTGCATCCAATAAGTACATTTGTGTCATTGGTTGAACATTTAGGACATTTTCGTCCTCCCAAGGCTTATTCTCCTCCAATTAGGGTTTTTAACCAACCTTGTGCATCCAATAATTACATTTCTGTCATTGGTTGAACATTTGGGTCATTTTCGTCCTCCCAAGGCTTATTCTCTTCCAATTAGGGTTTTTAACGAATCTTGTGCATCCAATAAGTACATTTATTTTATTGGTTGGACATTTAGGTCATTTTCGTCGTCCCTAGGCTTATTCTCGTCCAAATAAGGTTTTTAACCAATCTTGTGCATCCAATAAGTGATTTTGTGTCATTGGTTGAACATTTAGGTCATTTTCGTCCTCCCAAGGCTTATTCTCGTCCAATTAGGGTTTTTAACCAATCTTGTGCATCCAATAAGTACATTTGAGTCACTGGTTGAACATTTAGGTCATTTTCGTCCTCCCAAGGCTTATTCTCGTCCAATTAGGGTTTTTAACCAATCTTGTGCATCCAATAAGTGATTTTGTGTCGTTGGTTGAACATTTAGGTCATTTTCGTCCTCCCAAGGCTTATTCTCGTCCAATTAGGGTTTTTAACCAATCTTGTGCATCCAATAAGTACATTTGTGTCATTGGATGAACATTTAGGTCATTTTCGTCCTCCCAAGGCTTATTCTCGTCCAATTAGGGTTTTTAACCAATCTTGTGCATCCAATAAATGATTTTGTGTCATTGGTTGAACATTTAGGTCAATTTCGTCCTCCCAAGGCTTATTCTCGTCCAATTAGGGTTTTTAACCAATCTTGTGCATCCAATAAGTGATTTTGTGTCATTGGTTGAACATTTAGGTCATTTTTGTCCCCCCAAAGCTTATTCTCGTCCAATTAGGGTTTTTAACCAATCTTGTGCATCCAATAAATGATTTTGTGTCATTGGTTGAACATTTAGGTCAATTTCGTCCTCCCAAGGCTTATTCTCGTCCAATTAGGGTTTTTAACCAATCTTGTGCATCCAATAAGTGATTTTGTGTCATTGGTTGAACATTTAGGTCATTTTCGTCCTCCCAAGGCTTATTCTCATCCAATTAGGGTTTTTAACCAATCTTGTGCATCCAATAAGTGATTTTGTGTCATGGTTGAACATTTAGGTCATTTTCGTCCTCCTTATGCTTATTCTCGTCCAATTAGGGTTTTTAACCAATCTTGTGCATCCAATAAGTGATTTTGTGTCATTGGTTGAACATTTAGGTCATTTTCGTCCTCCCTAGGCTTATTCTCGTCCAATTAGGGTTTTTAAGCAATCTTGTGCATCCAATAAGTGATTTTGTCTCATTGGTTAAACATTTAGGTCATTTTCGTCCTCCCAAGGCTTATTCTCGTCGAATTAGGGTTTTTAACCTATCTTGTGCATCCAATAAGTGATTTTGTGTCATTGGTTGAACATTTAGGTCATTTTCGTCTTCCCAACGCATATTCTCGTCCAATTAGGGTTTTTAACCAATCTTGTGCATCCAATAAGTGATTTTGTGTCATTGTTTGAACATTTAGGTCATTTTCGTACTCCCAAGGCTAATTCTCGTTCAATTAGGGTTTTTAACCAATCTTGTGCATCCAATAAGTACATTTGTGTCATTGGTTGAACATTTAGGTCATTTTCGTCCTCCCAAGGCTTATTCTCGT
>JBBPBP010000532.1:0-49264 GCA_037974735.1 Cicer chorassanicum
GACGAAAATGACCTAAATGTTCAACCAATGGCACAAATGTACTTATTGGATGCACAAGAATCGTTAAAAACCCTTATTAGATGAGAATAAGCCTTGGGAGGATGAAAATGACCTAAATGTTCAAACAATGACACAAAATCACTTATTGGATGCACAAGATTCGTTAAAAACCCTAATTGGACGACAAAAAGCCTTGGGAGGACGAAAATGACCTAAATGTTCAAACAATGACACAAAATCACTTATTGGATGCACAAGATTGGTTAAAAACCCTAATTGGACGAGAATATGCACTGTGAAGACGAAAATGACCTAAATGTTCAACCAATGACACAAAATCACTTATTGGATGCACAAGATTGGTTAAAAACCCTAATTGGACGAGAATAAGCCTAGGGAGGACAAAAATGACCTAAATGTTCAACCAATGACACAAAATCACTTATTGGATGCACAAGATTGCTTAAAAACCCTAATTGGACGAGAATAAGCCTAGGGAGGACGAAAATGACCTAAATGTTCAACCAATGACACAAATGTACTAATTGGATGCACAAGATTGGTTAAAAACCCAAATTGGACGAGAATAAGCCTTGGGAGGACGAAAATGACCTAAATGTTCAACCAATGACACAAAATCACTTATTGGATGCACAAGATTGGTTAAAAACCCTAATTGGACGAGAATAAGACTTGGGAGGACGAAAATGACCTAAATGTTCAACCAATGACACAAAATCACTTATTGGATGCACAAGAATGGTAAAAAACCCTAATTGGACGAGAATAAGCTTTGGGATTACGAAAATGACCTAAATGTTCAACCAATGACACAAAATCACTTATTGGATGCACAAGATTGGTTAAAAACCCTAATTGGACGAGAATAAGCTTTGGGAGGATGAAAATGACCTTAATGTTCAACCAATGACATAAATGTACTTATTGGATGCACAAGATTGGTTAAAAACCGTAATTGGACGAGAATAAGCCTTGGGAGGACGAAAATGACCTAATGTTCAAACAATGACACAAAATCACTTATTGGATGCACAAGATTTGTTAAAAACCTTAATTGGACGAGAATATGCATTGGGAAGACGAAAATGACCTAAATGTTCAACCAATGACACAAAATCACTTATTGGATGCACAAGATTGGTTAAAAACCCTAATTGGACGAGAATAAGCCTTGGGAGGACAAAAATGACCTAAATGTTCAACCAATGACACAAAATCACTTATTGGATGCACAAGATTGCTTAAAAACCCTAATTTGACGAGAATAAGCCTAGGGAGGACGAAAATGACCTAAATGTTCAACCAATGACACAAATGTACTAATTGAATGCACAAGATTGGTTAAAAACCCTAATTGGACGAAAATAAGCCTTGGGAGGACGAAAATGATCTAAATGTTCAAACAATGACACAAAATCACTTATTGGATGCACAAGATTGGTTAAAAACCCTAATTGGACGAGAAAAAGCCTTGGGAGGACGAAAATGACCTAAATGTTCAACCAATGACACAAAATCACTTATTGGATGCACAAGATTGGTTAAAAACCCCAATTGGACGAGAATAAGCCTTGGGAGGACGAAAATGACCTAAATGTTCAACCAATGACACAAAATCTCTTATTGGATGCACAACATTGCTTAAAAACCCTAATTGGACGAGAATAAGCCTAGAGACGACGAAAATGACCTAAATGTTCAACCAATGGCACAAATGTACTTATTGGATGCACAAGAATCGTTAAAAACCCTAATTAGACGAGAATAAGCCTTGGGAGGATGAAAATGACCTAAATGTTCAAACAATGACACAAAATCACTTATTGGATGCACAAGATTGGTTAAAAACCCTAATTGGACGAGAAAAAGCCTTGGGAGGACGAAAATGACCTAAATGTTCAAACAATGACACAAAATCACTTATTGGATGCACAAGATTGGTTAAAAACCCTAATTGGACGAGAATAAGCCTAGGGAGGACGAAAATGACCTAAATGTTCAACCAATGACACAAAATAACTTATTGGATGCACAAGATTGGATAAAACCCCTAATTGTACGAGAATAAGCTTTGGGAGGACGAAAATGACCTAAATGTTCAACCAATGACACAAATGTACTTATTGGATGCACAAGATTGGTTAAAAACCCTAATTGGACGAGAATAAGCCTTGGGAGGACGAAAATCACCTAAATGTTCAAACAATGACACAAAATCACTTATTGGATGCACAAGATTGGTTAAAAACCCTAATTGGACGAGAATATGCATTGGGAAGACGAAAATGACCTAAATGTTCAACCAATGACACAAAATCACTTATTGGATGCACAAGATTGGTTAAAAACCCTAATTGGACGAGAATAAGCCTTGGGAGGACAAAAATGACCTAAATGTTCAACCAATGACACAAAATCACTTATTGGATGCACAAGATTGCTTAAAAACCCTAATTGGACGAGAATAAGCCTAGGGAGGACGAAAATGACCTAAATGTTCAACCAATGACACAAAATCACTTATTGGATGCACAAGAATGGTTAAAAACCCTAATTGGACGAGAATAAGCATTGGGAGGACGAAAATGACCTAAATGTTCAACCAATGACACAAATGTACTTATTGGATGCACAAGATTGGTTAAAACCCCTAATTGGACGAGAATAAGCCTTGGGAGGACAAAAATGACCTAAATGTTCAACCAATGACATAAATGTACTTATTGGATGCACAAGATTGGTTAAAAACCCTAATTGGACGAGAATAAGCCTTGAGAGGACGAAAAAGACCTAAATGTTCAAACAATGACACAAAATCACTTATTGGATACACAAGATTGGTTAAAAACCCTAATTGGACGAGAATTTGCATTGGGAAGACGAAAATGACCTAAATGTTCAACCAATGACACAAAATCACTTATTGGATGCACAAGATTGGTTAAAAACCCTAATTAGACGAGAATATGCATTGGGAAGACGAAAATGACCTAAATGTTCAACCAATGACACAAAATCACTTATTGGATGCACAAGATTGGTTAAAAACCCTAATTGGACGAGAATAAGCCTTGGGAGGACGAAAATGACCTAAATGTTCAACCAATGACACAAAATCACTTATTGAATGCACAAGCTTGGTTAAAAACCCTAATTGGACGAGAATAAGCCTTGGGAGGACGAAAATGACCTAAATGTTCAACCAATGACACAAAATCACTTATTGGATGCACAAGATTGGTTAAAAACCCTAATTGGACGAGAATAAGCCTTGGGATGACCAAAATGACCTAAATGTTTAACCAATGACACAAAATCACTTATTGGATGCACAAGATTGGTTAAAAACCCTAATTGGACGAGAATAAGCCTTGGGAGGACAAAAATGACCTAAATGTTCAACCAATGACACAAAATCACTTATTGGATGCACAAGATTGGTTAAAAACCATAATTGGACGAGAATAAGCCTTGGGAGGACGAAAATGACCTAAATGTTCAAGCAATGACACAAAATCAGTTATTGGATGCACAAGATTGGTTAAAAACCCTAATTGGACGAGAATATGCCTAGGGAGGACGAAAATGACATAAATGTTCAACCAATGACACAAATGTACTTATTGGATGCACAAGATTGGTAAAAAACCCTAATTGGAAGAGAATAAGCCTTGGGAGGACGAAAATGACCTAAATGTTCAACCAATGACACAAATGTACTTATTGGATGCACAAGATTGGTTAAAAACCCTAATTGGACGAGAATAAGCCTTGGGAGGACGAAAAATGACCTAAATGTTCAACCAACGACACAAAATCACTTATTGGATGCACAAGATTGGTTAAAAACCCTAATTGGACGAGAATAAGCCTTGGGATGACCAAAATGACCTAAATGTTTAACCAATGACACAAAATCACTTATTGGATGCACAAGATTGGTTAAAAACCCTAATTGGACGAGAATAAGCCTTGGGATGACAAAAATGACCTAAATGTTTAACCAATGACACAAAATCACTTATTGGATGCACAAGATTGGTTAAAAACCCTAATTGGACGAGAATAAGCCTTGGGAGGACAAAAATGACCTAAATGTTCAACCAATGACACAAAATCACTTATTGGATGCACAAGATTTGTTAAAAACCCTAATTGGACGAGAATAAGCCTTGGGAGGACGAAAATGACCTAAATGTTCAACCAATGACACAAAAGCACTTATTGGATGCACAAGATTGGTTAAAAACCCTAATTGGACGAGAATAAGCTTTGGGAGGACGAAAATGACCTAAATGTTCAACCAATGACACAAATGTACTTATTGGATGCACAAGATTGGTTAAAACCCCTAATTGGACGAGAATAAGCCTTGGGAGGACAAAAATGACCTAAATGTTCAACCAATGACATAAATGTACTTATTGGATGCACAAGATTGGTTAAAAACCCTAATTGGCAAGAATAAGCCTTGAGAGGACGAAAAAGACCTAAATGTTCAAACAATGACACAAAATCACTTATTGGATGCACAAGATTGGTTAAAAACCCTAATTGGACGAGAATATGCATTGGGAAGACGAAAATGACCTAAATGTTCAACCAATGACACAAAATCACTTATTGGATGCACAAGATTGGTTAAAAACCCTAATTGGACGAGAATAAGCCTTGGGAGGACAAAAATGACCTAAATGTTCAACCAATGACCCAAAATCACTTATTGGATGCACAAGATTGGTTAAAAACCCCAATTGGACGAGAATAAGCTTTGGGAGGACGAAAATGATCTAAATGTTCAACCAATGACACAAATGTACTTATTGGATGCACAAGATTGGTTAAAAACCCTAGTTGGAAGAGAATAAGCCTTTGGAGGACGAAAATGACCTAAATGTTCAACCAAAGACACAAATGTACTTATTGGATGCACAAGATTGGTTAAAAACCCTAATTGGACGAGAATAAGCCTTGGGAGAACGAAAAGGACCTAAATGTTCAACCAATGACACAAAATCTCTTATTGGATGCACAAGATTGCTTAAAAACCCTAATTGGACGAGAATAAGCCTAGAGACGACGAAAATGACCAAAATGTTCAACCAATGGCACAAATGTACTTATTGGATGCACAAGATTGGTTAAAAACCTTAATTAGACGAGAATAAGCCTGGGGAGGATGAAAATGACCTAAATGTTCAAACAATGACACAAAATCACTTATTGGATGCACAAGATTGGTTAAAAATCCTAATTGGACGAGAAAAAGCCTTGGAAGGACGAAAATGACCTAAATGTTCAACCAATGACACAAAATCACTTATTGGATGGACAAGATTGGTTCAAAACCCTAATTGGACGAGAATAAGACTTGGGAGGATGAAAATGACCTAAATGTTCAAACAATGACACAAAATCACTTATTGGATACACAAGATTGGTTAAAAACCCTAATTAGATGAGAATATGCATTGGGAAGACGAAAATGACCTAAATGTTCAACCAATGACACAAAATCACTTATTGGATGCACAAGATTGGTTAAAAACGCTAATTGGACGAGAATAAGCCTTGGGAGGACAAAAATGACCTAAATGTTCAACCAATGACCCAAAATCACTTATTGGATGCACAAGATTGGTTAAAAACCCTAATTGGACGAGAATAAGCTTTGGGAGGACGAAAATGACCTAAATGTTCAACCAATGACACAAATGTACTTATTGGATGCACAAGATTGGTTAAAACCCCTAATTGGACGAGAATAAGCCTTGGGAGGACAAAAATGACCTAAATGTTCAACCAATGACATAAATGTACTTATTGGATGCACAAGATTGGTTAAAAACCCTAATTGGCAAGAATAAGCCTTGAGAGGACGAAAAAGACCTAAATGTTCAAACAATGACACAAAATCACTTATTGGATGCACAAGATTGGTTAAAAACCCTAATTGGACGAGAATATGCATTGGGAAGACGAAAATGACCTAAATGTTCAACCAATGACACAAAATCACTTATTGGATGCACAAGATTGGTTAAAAACCCTAATTGGACGAGAATAAGCCTTGGGAGGACAAAAATGACCTAAATGTTCAACCAATGACCCAAAATCACTTATTGGATGCACAAGATTGGTTAAAAACCCCAATTGGACGAGAATAAGCTTTGGGAGGACGAAAATGACCTAAATGCTCAACCAATGACACAAAATCACTTATTGGATGCACAACAATGGTTAAATCCCTAATTTGACGAGAATAAGCTTTGGGAGGACGAAAATTACCTAAATGTTCAACCAATGACACAAAATCACTTATTGGATGCACAAGATTGGTTAAAAACCCCAATTGGACGAGAATAAGCCTTGGGTGGACGAAAATGACCTAAATGTTCAACCAATGACACAAAATCTCTTATTGGATGCACAACATTGCTTAAAAACCCTAATTGGACGAGAATAAGCCTAGAGACGACGAAAATGACCTAAATGTTCAACCAATGACACAAATGTACTTATTGGATGCACAAGATTGGTTAAAACCCCTAATTGGACGAGAATAAGCCTTGGGAGGACAAAAATGACCTAAATGTTCAACCAATGACATAAATGTACTTATTGGATGCACAAGATTGGTTAAAAACCCTAATTGGACGAGAATAAGCCTTGAGAGGACGAAAAAGACCTAAATGTTCAAACAATGACACAAAATCACTTATTGGATACACAAGATTGGTTAAAAACCCTAATTAGACGAGAATATGCATTGGGAAGACGAAAATGACCTAAATGTTCAACCAATGACACAAAATCACTTATTGGATGCACAAGATTAATTAAAAACCCTAATTGGACGAGAATAAGCCTTGGGAGGACAAAAATGACCTAAATGTTCAACCAATGACCCAAAATCACTTATTGGACGCACAAGATTGGTTAAAAACCCCAATTGGACGAGAATAAGCTTTGGGAGGACGAAAATGACCTAAATGTTCAACCAATGACACAAAATCACTTATTGGATGCACAAGATTGGTTAAAAACCCTAATTGGACGAGAATATGCATTGGGAAGACGAAAATGACCTAAATGTTCAACCAATTACACAAAATCACTTATTGGATGCACAAGATTGGTTAAAAACCCTAATTGGACGAGAATAAGCCTTGGGAGGACAAAAATGACCTAAATGTTCAACCAATGACCCAAAATCACTTATTGGATGCACAAGATTGGTTAAAAACCCCAATTGGACGAGAATAAGCTTTGGGAGGACGAAAATTACCTAAATGTTCAACCAATGACACAAAATCACTTATTGGATGCACAAGATTGGTTAAAAACCCCAATTGGACGAGAATAAGCCTTGGGAGGACGAAAATGACCTAAATGTTCAACCAATGACACAAAATCTCTTATTGGATGCACAACATTGCTTAAAAACCCTAATTGGACGAGAATAAGCCTTGAGACGACGAAAATGACCTAAATGTTCAACCAATGGCACAAATGTACTTATTGGATGCACAAGAATCGTTAAAAACCCTAATTAGACGAGAATAAGCCTTGGGAGGATGAAAATGACCTAAATGTTCAAACAATGACACAAAATCACTTATTGGATGCACAAGATTGGTTAAAAACCCTAATTGGACGAGAAAAAGCCTTGGGAGGACGAAAATGACCTAAATGTTCAAACAATGACACAAAATCACTTATTGGATGCACAAGATTGGTTAAAAACCCTAATTGGACGAGAATATGCACTGTGAAGACGAAAATGACCTAAATGTTCAACCAATGACACAAAATCACTTATTGGATGCACAAGATTGGTTAAAAACCCTAATTGGACGAGAATAAGCCTAGGGAGGACAAAAATGACCTAAATGTTCAACCAATGACACAAAATCACTTATTGGATGCACAAGATTGCTTAAAAACCCTAATTGGACGAGAATAAGCCTAGGGAGGACGAAAATGACCTAAATGTTCAACCAATGACACAAATGTACTAGTTGGATGCACAAGATTGGTTAAAAACCCTAATTGGACGAGAATAAGCCTTGGGAGGACGAAAATGACCTAAATGATCAAACAATGACACAAAATCACTTATTGGATGCACAAGATTGGTTAAAAACCCTAATTGGACGAGAAAAAGCCTTGGGAGGACGAAAATGACCTAAATGTTCAACCAATGACACAAAATCACTTATTGGATGCACAAGATTGGTTAAAAACCCCAATTGGACGAGAATAAGCCTTGGGAGGACGAAAATGACCTAAATGTTCAACCAATGACACAAAATCTCTTATTGGATGCACAAGATTGCTTAAAAACCCTAATCGGACGAGAATAAGCCTAGAGACGACGAAAATGACCTAAATGTTCAACCAATGGCACAAATGTACTTATTGGATGCACAAGATTGGTTAAAAACCTTAATTAGACGAGAATAAGCCTGGGAGGATGAAAATGACCTAAATGATCAAACAATGACACAAAATCACTTATTGGATGCACAAGATTGGTTAAAAACCCTAATTGGACGAGAAAAAGCCTTGGAAGGACGAAAATGACCTAAATGTTCAACCAATGACACAAAATCACTTATTGGATGCACAAGATTGGTTCAAAACCCTAATTGGACGAGAATAAGACTTGGGACGACGAAAATGACCTAAATGTTCATCCAATGACACAAAATCACTTATTGGATGCACAAGAATGGTTAAAAACCCTAATTGGACGAGAATAAGCTTTGGGAGGACGAAAATGTTCTAAATGTTCAACCAATGACACAAATGTACTTATTGGATGCACAAGATTGGTTAAAACCCCTAATTGGAAGAGAATAAGCCTTGGGAGGACGAAAATGACCTAAATGTTCAACCAATGACATAAATGTACTTATTGGATGCACAAGATTGGTTAAAAACCCTAATTGGATGAGAATAAGCCAAGGCAGGAGGAAAATGACCTAAATGTTCAACCAATGACACAAATGTACTTATTGGATGCACTAGATTGGTTAAAAACCCTAATTGCACGAGAATAAGCCTTGGGATGACGAAAATGACCTAAATGTTCAAACAATGACACAAAATCACTTATTGGATGCACAAGATTGGTTAAAAACCCTAATTGGACGAGAATATGCATTGGGAAGACGAAAATGACCTAAATGTTCAACCAATGACACAAAATCACTTATTGGATGCACAAGATTGGTTAAAAACCCTAATTGGACGAGAATAAGCCTTGGGAGGACAAAAATGACCTAAATGTTCAACCAATGACACAAAATCACTTATTGGATGCACAAGATTGCTTAAAAACCCTAATTGGACGAGAATAAGCCTAGGGAGGACGAAAATGACCTAAATGTTCAACCAATGACACAAAATCACTTATTGGATGCACAAGAATGGTTAAAAACCCTAATTGGACGAGAATAAGCTTTGGGAGGACGAAAATGACCTAAATGTTCAACCAATGACACAAAGGTACTTATTGGATGGACAAGATTGGTTAAAAACCCTAATTGGACGAGAATAAGCCTTGAGAGGACGAAAATAACCTAAATGTTCAAACAATGACACAAAATCACTTATTGGATGCACAAGATTGGTTAAAAACCCTAATTGGACGAGAATATGCATTGGGAAGACGAAAATGACCTAAATGTTCAACCAATGACACAAAATCACTTATTGGATGCACAAGATTGGTTAAAAACCCTAATTGGACGAGAATAAGCCTTGGGAGGACAAAAATGACCTAAATGTTCAACCAATGACCCAAAATCACTTATTGGATGCACAAGATTGGTTAAAAACCCCAATTGGACGAGAATAAGCTTTGGGAGGACGAAAATGATCTAAATGTTCAACCAATGACACAAATGTACTTATTGGATGCACAAGATTGGTTAAAAACCCTAGTTGGAAGAGAATAAGCCTTTGGAGGACGAAAATGACCTAAATGTTCAACCAAAGACACAAATGTACTTATTGGATGCACAAGATTGGTTAAAAACCCTAATTGGACGAGAATAAGCCTTGGGAGAACGAAAATGACCTAAATGTTCAAACAATGACACAAAATCACTTATTGGATGCACAAGATTGGTTAAAAACCCTAATTGGACGAGAATATGCCTTGGGAAGACGAAAATGACCTAAATGTTCAACCAATGACACAAAATCACTTATTGGATGCACAAGATTGGTTAAAAACCCTAATTGGACGAGAATAAGCCTTGGGAGGAGAAAAATGACCTAAATGTTCAACCAATGACACAAATGTACTTATTGGATGCACAAGATTGGTTAAAAACCCTAATTGGACGAGAATAAGCCTAGGGAGGACGAAAATGACCTAAATGTTCAACCAATGACACAAAATCACTTATTGGATTCACAACATTCGTTAAAAACCCTAATTGGACGAGAATAAGCCTTGGGAGGACGAAAATGACCTAAATGTTCAACCAATGACACAAATGTACTTATTGGATGCACAAGATTGGTTAAAACCCCTAATTGGACGAGAATAAGCCTTGGGAGGACAAAAATGACCTAAATGTTCAACCAATGACATAAATGTACTTATTGGATGCACAAGATTGGTTAAAAACCCTAATTGGACGAGAATAAGCCTTGAGAGGACGAAAAAGACCTAAATGTTCAAACAATGACACAAAATCACTTATTGGATACACAAGATTGGTTAAAAACCCTAATTGGACGAGAATTTGCATTGGGAAGACGAAAATGACCTAAATGTTCAACCAATGACACAAAATCACTTATTGGATGCACAAGATTGGTTAAAAACCCTAATTAGACGAGAATATGCATTGGGAAGACGAAAATGACCTAAATGTTCAACCAATGACACAAAATCACTTATTGGATGCACAAGATTGGTTAAAAACGCTAATTGGACGAGAATAAGCCTTGGGAGGACAAAAATGACCTAAATGTTCAACCAATGACCCAAAATCAC
The DNA here is from genome assembly GCA_037974735.1 of Cicer chorassanicum. Classification (NCBI taxonomy): domain Eukaryota; kingdom Viridiplantae; phylum Streptophyta; class Magnoliopsida; order Fabales; family Fabaceae; genus Cicer; species Cicer chorassanicum. Next base: position 11,039 of record JBBPBP010000532.1, read on the forward strand.
TTATTGGATGCACAAGATTGGTTAAAAACCCTAATTGGACGAGAATAAGCTTTGGGAGGACGAAAATGACCTAAATGTTCAACCAATGACACAAATGTACTTATTGGATGCACAAGATTGGTTAAAACCCCTAATTGGACGAGAATAAGCCTTGGGAGGACAAAAATGACCTAAATGTTCAACCAATGACATAAATGTACTTATTGGATGCACAAGATTGGTTAAAAACCCTAATTGGCAAGAATAAGCCTTGAGAGGACGAAAAAGACCTAAATGTTCAAACAATGACACAAAATCACTTATTGGATGCACAAGATTGGTTAAAAACCCTAATTGGACGAGAATATGCATTGGGAAGACGAAAATGACCTAAATGTTCAACCAATGACACAAAATCACTTATTGGATGCACAAGATTGGTTAAAAACCCTAATTGGACGAGAATAAGCCTTGGGAGGACAAAAATGACCTAAATGTTCAACCAATGACCCAAAATCACTTATTGGATGCACAAGATTGGTTAAAAACCCCAATTGGACGAGAATAAGCTTTGGGAGGACGAAAATGACCTAAATGTTCAACCAATGACACAAATGTACTTATTGGATGCACAAGATTGGTTAAAAACCCTAATTGGAAGAGAATAAGCCTTTGGAGGACGAAAATGACCTAAATGTTCAACCAAAGACACAAATGTACTTATTGGATGCACAAGATTGGTTAAAAACCCTAATTGGACGAGAATAAGCCTTGGGAGGACGAAAATGACCTAAATGTTCAAACAATGACACAAAATCACTTATTGGATGCACAAGATTGGTTAAAAACCCCAATTGGACGAGAATAAGCCTTGGGAGGACGAAAATGACCTAAATGTTCAACCAATGACACAAAATCTCTTATTGGATGCACAACATTGCTTAAAAACCCTAATTGGACGAGAATAAGCCTAGAGACGACGAAAATGACCTAAATGTTCAACCAATGACACAAATGTACTTATTGGATGCACAAGATTGGTTAAAACCCCTAATTGGACGAGAATAAGCCTTGGGAGGACAAAAATGACCTAAATGTTCAACCAATGACATAAATGTACTTATTGGATGCACAAGATTGGTTAAAAACCCTAATTGGACGAGAATAAGCCTTGAGAGGACGAAAAAGACCTAAATGTTCAAACAATGACACAAAATCACTTATTGGATACACAAGATTGGTTAAAAACCCTAATTAGACGAGAATATGCATTGGGAAGACGAAAATGACCTAAATGTTCAACCAATGACACAAAATCACTTATTGGATGCACAAGATTGCTTAAAAACCCTAATTGGACGAGAATAAGCCTAGGGAGGACGAAAATGACCTAAATGTTCAACCAATGACACAAATGTACTAATTGGATGCACAAGATTGGTTAAAAACCCAAATTGGACGAGAATAAGCCTTGGGAGGACCAAAATGACCTAAATGTTCAAACAATGACCCAAAATCACTTATTGGATGCACAAGATTGGTTTAAAACCCTAATTGGACGAGAAAAAGCCTTGGGAGGACGAAAATGACCTAAATGTTCAACCAATGACACAAAATCACTTATTGGATGCACAAGATTGGTTAAAAACCCTAATTGGACGAGAATAAGCCTAGAGACGACGAAAATGACCTAAATGTTCAACCAATGGCACAAATGTACTTATTGGACGCACAAGATTGGTTAAAAACCATAATTAGACGAGAATAAGCCTGGGGAGGATGAAAATGACCTAAATGTTCAAACAATGACCCAAAATCACTTATTGGATGCACAAGATTGGTTAAAAACCCTAATTGGACGAGAAAAAGCCTTGGAAGGACGAAAATGACCTAAATGTTCAACCAATGACACAAAATCACTTATTGGATGCACAAGATTGGTTCAAAACCCTAATTGGACGAGAATAAGACTTGGGAGGACGAAAATGACATAAATGTTCAACCAATGACACAAAATCACTTATTGGATGCACAAGATTGGTTAAAAACCCTAATTGGACGAGAATATGCATTGGGAAGACGAAAATGACCTAAATGTTCAACCAATGACACAAAATCACTTATTGGATGCACAAGATTGGTTAAAAACCCTAATTGGACGAGAATAAGCCTTGGGAGGACAAAAATGACCTAAATGTTCAACCAATGACCCAAAATCACTTATTGGATGCACAAGATTGGTTAAAAACCCCAATTGGACGAGAATAAGCTTTGGGAGGACGAAAATGATCTAAATGTTCAACCAATGACACAAATGTACTTATTGGATGCACAAGATTGGTTAAAAACCCTAGTTGGAAGAGAATAAGCCTTTGGAGGACGAAAATGACCTAAATGTTCAACCAAAGACACAAATGTACTTATTGGATGCACAAGATTGGTTAAAAACCCTAATTGGACGAGAATAAGCCTTGGGAGAACGAAAATGACCTAAATGTTCAACCAATGACACAAAATCTCTTATTGGATGCACAAGATTGCTTAAAAACCCTAATTGGACGAGAATAAGCCTAGAGACGACGAAAATGACCAAAATGTTCAACCAATGGCACAAATGTACTTATTGGATGCACAAGATTGGTTAAAAACCTTAATTAGACGAGAATAAGCCTGGGGAGGATGAAAATGACCTAAATGTTCAAACAATGACACAAAATCACTTATTGGATGCACAAGATTGGTTAAAAACCCTAATTGGACGAGAAAAAGCCTTGGAAGGACGAAAATGACCTAAATGTTCAACCAATGACACAAAATCACTTATTGGATGCACAAGATTGGTTAAAAACCCTAATTGGATGAGAATAAGCCTTGGGAGGACGAAAATGACCTAAATGTTCAACCAATGACACAAAAGTACTTATTGGATGCACAAGATTGGTTAAAAACCCTAATTGGACGAGAATAAGCCTTGGGAGGACGAAAATGACCGAAATGTTCAAACAATGACACAAAATCACTTATTGGATGCACAAGATTGGTTAAAAACCCTAATTGGACGAGAATATGCCTTGGGAAGACGAAAATGACCTAAATGTTCAACCAATGACACAAAATCACTTATTGGATGCACAAGATTGGTTAAAAACCCCAATTGGACGAGAATAAGCCTTGGGAGGACAAAAATGACCTAAATGTTCAACCAATGACAAAAAATCTCTTATTGGATGCACAAGACTGCTTAAAAACCCTAATTGGACGAGAATCAGCCTAGGGAGGACGAAAATGACCTAAATGTTCAACCAATGGCACAAATGTACTTATTGGATGCACAAGATTGGTTAAAAACCCTAATTGGACGAGAATAAGCCTTGGGAGGACGAAAATGACCTAAATGTTCAAACAATGACACAAAATCACTTATTGGATGCACAAGATTGCTTAAAAACCCTAATTGGACGAGAATAAGCCTAGGGAGGACGAAAATGACCTAAATGTTCAACCAATGACACAAATGTACTAATTGGATGCACAAGATTGGTTAAAAACCCTAATTGGACGAGAATAAGCCTTGGGAGGACCAAAATGACCTAAATGTTCAAACAATGACCCAAAATCACTTATTGGATGCACAAGATTGGTTTAAAACCATAATTGGACGAGAAAAAGCCTTGGGAGGACGAAAATGACCTAAATGTTCAACCAATGACCCAAAATCACTTATTGGATGCACAAGATTGGTTAAAAACCCCAATTGGACGAGAATAAGCTTTGGGAGGACGAAAATTACCTAAATGTTCAACCAATGACACAAAATGACTTATTGGATGCACAAGATTGGTTAAAAACCCCAATTGGACGAGAATAAGCCTTGGGAGGACGAAAATGACCTAAATGTTCAACCAATGACACAAAATCTCTTATTGGATGCACAAGATTGCTTAAAAACCCTAATCGGACGAGAATAAGCCTAGAGACGACGAAAAGGACCAAAATGTTCAACCAATGGCACAAATGTACTTATTGGATGCACAAGATTGGTTAAAAACCTTAATTAGACGAGAATAAGCCTGGGGAGGATGAAAATGACCTAAATGTTCAAACAATGACACAAAATCACTTATTGGATGCACAAGATTGGTTAAAAACCCTAATTGGACGAGAAAAAGCCTTGGAAGGACGAAAATGACCTAAATGTTCAACCAATGACACAATATCACTTATTGGATGCACAAGATTGGTTCAAAACCCTAATTGGACGAGAATAAGACTTGGGAGGACGAAAATGACATAAATGTTCAACCAATGACACAAAATCACTTATTGGATGCACAAGAATGGTTAAAAACCCTAATTGGACGAGAATAAGCCTAGGGAGGACGAAAATGACCTAAATGTTCAACCAATGACACAAAATCACTTATTGGATGCACAAGATTGTTTAAAAACCCTAATTGGACGAGAATAAGCATGGGGAGGACGAAAATGACCTAAATGTTCAACCAATGACACAAATGTACTTATTGGATGCACAAGATTGTTTAAAAACCCTAATTGGACGAGAATAAGCCTAGGGAGTACGAAAATGACCTAAATGTTCAACCAATGACACAAAATCACTTATTGGATGCACAAGATTGGTTAAAAACCCTAATTGGACGAGAATAAGCCTAGGGAGGACGAAAATGACCTAAATGTTCAACCAATGACACAAAATCACTTATTGGATGCACAAGATTGGTTAACAACCCTAATTGGACGAGAATGAGCTTAGGGAGGACGAAAATGACCTAAATGTTCAACCAATGACACAAAATCACTTATTGGATGCACAAGATTGGTTAAAAACCCTAATTGGACGAGAATAAGCCTAGGGAGGACGAAAATGACCTAAATGTTCAACCAATGACACAAAATCAGTTATTGGATGCACAAGAATGGTTAAAAACCCTAATTGGACGAGAATAAGCTTTGGGAGGACGAAAATTACCTAAATGTTCAACCAATGACACAAAATCACTTATTGGATGCACAAGATTGGTTAAAAACCCCAATTGGACGAGAATAAGCCTTGGGAGGACGAAAATGACCTAAATGTTCAACCAATGACACAAAATCTCTTATTGGATGCACAAGATTGCTTAAAAACCCTAATCGGACGAGAATAAGCCTAGAGACGACGAAAATGACCAAAATGTTCAACCAATGGCACAAATGTACTTATTGGATGCACAAGATTGGTTAAAAACCTTAATTAGACGAGAATAAGCCTGGGGAGGATGAAAATGACCTAAATGTTCAAACAATGACACAAAATCACTTATTGGATGCACAAGATTGGTTAAAAACCCTAATTGGACGAGAAAAAGCCTTGGAAGGACGAAAATGACCTAAATTTTCAACCAATGACACAAAATCACTTATTGGATGCACAAGATTGGTTCAAAACCCTAATTGGACGAGAATAAGACTTGGGAGGACGAAAATGACATAAATGTTCAACCAATGACACAAAATCACTTATTGGATGCACAAGAATGGTTAAAAACCCTATTTGGACGAGAATAAGCTTTGGGAGGACGAAAATGACCTAAATGTTCAACCAATGACACAAATGTACTTATTGGATGCACAAGATTGGTTAAAACCCCTAATTGGACGAGAATAAGCCTTGGGAGGACAAAAATGACCTAAATGTTCAACCAATGACATAAATGTACTTATTGGATGCACAAGATTGGTTAAAAACCCTAATTGGCAAGAATAAGCCTTGAGAGGACGAAAAAGACCTAAATGTTCAAACAATGACACAAAATCACTTATTGGATGCACAAGATTGGTTAAAAACCCTAATTGGACGAGAATATGCATTGGGAAGACGAAAATGACCTAAATGTTCAACCAATGACACAAAATCACTTATTGGATGCACAAGATTGGTTAAAAACCCTAATTGGACGAGAATAAGCCTTGGGAGGACAAAAATGACCTAAATGTTCAACCAATGACCCAAAATCACTTATTGGATGCACAAGATTGGTTAAAAACCCCAATTGGACGAGAATAAGCTTTGGGAGGACGAAAATGATCTAAATGTTCAACCAATGACACAAATGTACTTATTGGATGCACAAGATTGGTTAAAAACCCTAGTTGGAAGAGAATAAGCCTTTGGAGGACGAAAATGACCTAAATGTTCAACCAAAGACACAAATGTACTTATTGGATGCACAAGATTGGTTAAAAACCCTAATTGGACGAGAATAAGCCTTGGGAGAACGAAAATGACCTAAATGTTCAACCAATGACACAAAATCTCTTATTGGATGCACAAGATTGCTTAAAAACCCTAATTGGACGAGAATAAGCCTAGAGACGACGAAAATGACCAAAATGTTCAACCAATGGCACAAATGTACTTATTGGATGCACAAGATTGGTTAAAAACCTTAATTAGACGAGAATAAGCCTGGGGAGGATGAAAATGACCTAAATGTTCAAACAATGACACAAAATCACTTATTGGATGCACAAGATTGGTTAAAAACCCTAATTGGACGAGAAAAAGCCTTGGAAGGACGAAAATGACCTAAATGTTCAACCAATGACACAAAATCACTTATTGGATGGACAAGATTGGTTCAAAACCCTAATTGGACGAGAATAAGACTTGGGAGGATGAAAATGACCTAAATGTTCAAACAATGACACAAAATCACTTATTGGATACACAAGATTGGTTAAAAACCCTAATTAGACGAGAATATGCATTGGGAAGACGAAAATGACCTAAATGTTCAACCAATGACACAAAATCACTTATTGGATGCACAAGATTGGTTAAAAACGCTAATTGGACGAGAATAAGCCTTGGGAGGACAAAAATGACCTAAATGTTCAACCAATGACCCAAAATCACTTATTGGATGCACAAGATTGGTTAAAAACCCTAATTGGACGAGAATAAGCTTTGGGAGGACGAAAATGACCTAAGTGTTCAACCAATGACACAAATGTACTTATTGGATGCACAAGATTGGTTAAAACCCCTAATTGGACGAGAATAAGCCTTGGGAGGACAAAAATGACCTAAATGTTCAACCAATGACATAAATGTACTTATTGGATGCACAAGATTGGTTAAAAACCCTAATTGGACGAGAATAAGCCTTGAGAGGACGAAAAAGACCTTAATGTTCAAACAATGACACAAAATCACTTATTGGATGCACAAGATTGGTTAAAAACCCTAATTGGACGAGAATATGCATTGGGAAGACGAAAATGACCTAAATGTTCAACCAATGACACAAAATCACTTATTGGATGCACAAGATTGGTTAAAAACCCTAATTGGACGAGAATAAGCCTTGGGAGGACAAAAATGACCTAAATGTTCAACCAATGACCCAAAATCACTTATTGGATGCACAAGATTGGTTAAAAACCCCAATTGGACGAGAATAAGCTTTGGGAGGACGAAAATGATCTAAATGTTCAACCAATGACACAAATGTACTTATTGGATGCACAAGATTGGTTAAAAACCCTAGTTGGAAGAGAATAAGCCTTTGGAGGACGAAAATGACCTAAATGTTCAACCAAAGACACAAATGTACTTATTGGATGCACAAGATTGGTTAAAAACCCTAATTGGACGAGAATAAGCCTTGGGAGAACGAAAATGACCTAAATGTTCAACCAATGACACAAAATCACTTATTGGATGCACAAGATTGGTTAAAAACCCTAATTGGACGAGAATAAGCCTTGGGAGGAGGAAAATGACCTAAATGTTCAACCAATGACACAAATGTACTTATTGGATGCACAAGATTGGTTAAAAACCCTAATTGGACGAGAATAAGCCTTGGGAGGACGAAAATGACATAAATGTTCAACCAATGACACAAATGTACTTATTGGATGCCCAAGATTGGTTAAAAACCCTAATTGGACGAGAATAAGCCTTGGGAGGACGAAAATGACCTAAATGTTCAACCAATGACACAAAATCACTTATTGGATGCACAAGATTGGTTAAAAACCCTAATTGGACGAGAATAAGCATAGGGCGGACGAAAATGACCTAAATGTTCAACCAATGACACAAATGTACTTATTGGATGCCCAAGATTGGTTAAAAACCCTAATTGGACGAGAATAAGCCTAGGGAGGACGAAAATGACCTAAATGTTCAACCAATGACACAAAATTACTTATTGGATGCACAAGATTGGTTAAAAACCCTAATTGGACGAGAATAAGCCTTGGGAGAACGAAAATGACCTAAATGTTCAACCAATGACACAAAATCACTTATTGGATGCACAAGATTGGTTAAAAACCCCAATTGGACGAGAATAAGCCTTGGGAGGACGAAAATGACCTAAATGTTCAACCAATGACACAAAATCTCTTATTGGATGCACAACATTGCTTAAAAACCCTAATTGGACGAGAATAAGCCTAGAGACGACGAAAATGACCTAAATGTTCAACCAATGACACAAATGTACTTATTGGATGCACAAGATTGGTTAAAACCCCTAATTGGACGAGAATAAGCCTTGGGAGGACAAAAATGACCTAAATGTTCAACCAATGACAAAAATGTACTTATTGGATGCACAAGATTGGTTAAAAACCCTAATTGGACGAGAATAAGCCTTGAGAGGACGAAAAAGACCTAAATGTTCAAACAATGACACAAAATCACTTATTGGATACACAAGATTGGTTAAAAACCCTAATTAGACGAGAATATGCATTGGGAAGACGAAAATGACCTAAATGTTCAACCAATGACACAAAATCACTTATTGGATGCACAAGATTGGTTAAAAACGCTAATTGGACGAGAATAAGCCTTGGGAGGACAAAAATGACCTAAATGTTCAACCAATGACCCAAAATCACTTATTGGATGCACAAGATTGGTTAAAAACCCTAATTGGACGAGAATAAGCTTTGGGAGGACGAAAATGACCTAAGTGTTCAACCAATGACACAAATGTACTTATTGGATGCACAAGATTGGTTAAAACCCCTAATTGGACGAGAATAAGCCTTGGGAGGACAAAAATGACCTAAATGTTCAACCAATGACATAAATGTACTTATTGGATGCACAAGATTGGTTAAAAACCCTAATTGGACGAGAATAAGCCTTGAGAGGACGAAAAAGACCTAAATGTTCAAACAATGACACAAAATCACTTATTGGATACACAAGATTGGTTAAAAACCCTAATTGGACGAGAATTTGCATTGGGAAGACGAAAATGACCTAAATGTTCAACCAATGACACAAAATCACTTATTGGATGCACAAGATTGGTTAAAAACCCTAATTAGACGAGAATATGCATTGGGAAGACGAAAATGACCTAAATGTTCAACCAATGACACAAAATCACTTATTGGATGCACAAGATTGGTTAAAAACCCTAATTGGACGAGAATAAGCCTTGGGAGGACGAAAATGACCTAAATGTTCAACCAATGACACAAATGTACGTATTGGATGCCCAAGATTTGTTAAAAACCCTAATTGGACGATAATAAGCTTTGGGAGGACAAAAATGACCTAAATGTTCAACCAATGACACAAAATCACTTATTGGATGCACAAGATTGGTTAAAAACCCTAATTGGACAAGAATAAGCCTAGGGAGAACGAAAATGACCTAAATGTTTAACCAATGACACAAAATAACTTATTGGATGCATAAGATTTGTTAATAACCCTAATTGGACGAGAATAAGCCTTGGGAGGACGAAAATGAGCTAAATGTTCAACCAATGAAACAAAATCACTTATTGGATGCACAAGATTGGTTAAAAACCCTAATTGAACGAGAATAAACCTAGAGAGGACGAAAATGGCCTAAATGTTCAACCAATGACACAAAATCACTTATTGGATGCACAAGATTGGTTAAAAACCCTAATTGGACGAGAATAAGCCTTGGGAGAACGAAAATGACCTAAATGTTCAACCAATGACACAAAATCACTTATTGGATGCACAAGATTGGTTAAAAACCCTAATTGGACCAGAATAAGCCTTGGGAGGACGTAAATGACCTAAATGTTCAACTAATGACACAAATGTACTTATTGGATGCCCAAGATTTGTTAAAAACCCTAATTGGACGAGAATAAGACTTGGGAGGACGAAAATGCATAAATGTTCAACCAATGACACAAAATCACTTATTGGATGCACAAGATTGGTTAAAAACCCTAATTGGACGAGAATAAGCCTTGGGAGAACGAAAATGACCTAAATGTTCAACCAATGACACAAAATCACTTATTGGATGCACAAGATTGGTTAAAAACCCTAATTGGACGAGAATAAGCCATGGGAGATCGAAAATGACCTAAATGTTCAACCAATGACACAAAATCACTTATTACATGCACAAGATTGGTTGAAAACCCTAATTGGACGAGAATAAGCCTAGGGAGGACGAAAATGACCTAAATGTTCAACCAATGACACAAATGTACTTATTAGATGTACAACATTGGTTAAAAACTCTAATTGGACGAGAATAAGCCTACGGATGACGAAAATGACCTAAATATTTCAACCAATGACACAAAATCACTTATTGGATGCACAAGATTGGTTAAAAACCCTAATTGGACGAGAATAAGCCTTGGGAGAACGAAAATGACCTAAATGTTCAACCAATGACACAAAATCACTTATTGGATGCACAAGATTGGTTAAAAACCCTAATTGGATGAGAATAAGCCTAGAGACGACGAAAATGACCTAAATGTTCAACCAATGACACAAAATCAGTTATTGGATGCACAAGAATGGTTAAAAACCCTAATTGGACGAGAATAAGCTTTGGGAGGATGAAAATTACCTAAATGTTCAACCAATGACACAAAATCACTTATTGGATGCACAAGATTGGTTAAAAACCCCAATTGGACGAGAATAAGCCTTGGGAGGACGAAAATGACCTAAATGTTCAACCAATGACACAAAATCTCTTATTGGATGCACAAGATTGCTTAAAAACCCTAATCGGACGAGAATAAGCCTAGAGACGACGAAAATGACCAAAATGTTCAACCAATGGCACAAATGTACTTATTGGATGCACAAGATTGGTTAAAAACCTTAATTAGACGAGAATAAGCCTGGGGAGGATGAAAATGACCTAAATGTTCAAACAATGACACAAAATCACTTATTGGATGCACAAGATTGGTTAAAAACCCTAATTGGACGAGAAAAAGCCTTGGAAGGACGAAAATGACCTAAATTTTCAACCAATGACACAAAATCACTTATTGGATGCACAAGATTGATTCAAAACCCTAATTGGACGAGAATAAGACTTGGGAGGACGAAAATGACATAAATGTTCAACCAATGACACAAAATCACTTATTGGATGCACAAGAATGGTTAAAAACCCTATTTGGACGAGAATAAGCTTTGGGAGGACGAAAATGACCTAAATGTTCAACCAATGACACAAATGTACTTATTGGATGCACAAGATTGGTTAAAACCCCTAATTGGACGAGAATAAGCCTTGGGAGGACAAAAATGACCTAAATGTTCAACCAATGACATAAATGTACTTATTGGATGCACAAGATTGGTTAAAAACCCTAATTGGACGAGAATAAGCCTTGAGAGGACGAAAAAGACCTAAATGTTGAAACAATGACACAAAATCACTTATTGGATGCACAAGATTGGTTAAAAACCCTAATTGGACGAGAATATGCATTGGGAAGACGAAAATGACCTAAATGTTCAACCAATGACACAAAATCACTTATTGGATGCACAAGATTTGTTAAAAACCCTAATTGGACGAGAATAAGCCTTGGGAGGACAAAAATGACCTAAATGTTCAACCAATGACACAAAATCACTTATTGGATGCACAAGATTGGTTAAAAACCCCAATTGGACGAGAATAAGCTTTGCGAGGACGAAAATGACCTAAATGTTCAACCAAAGACACAAATGTACTTATTGGATGCACAAGATTGGTTAAAAACCCTAATTGGACGAGAATAAGCCTTGGGAGAACGAAAATGACCTAAATGTTCAAACAATGACACAAAATCACTTATTGGATGCACAAGATTGGTTAAAAACCCTAATTGGACGAGAATATGCCTTGGGAAGACGAAAATGACCTAAATGTTCAACCAATGACACAAAATCACTTATTGGATGCACAAGATTGGTTAAAAACCCCAATTGGACGAGAATAAGCATTGGGAGGACGAAAATGACCTAAATGTTCAACCAATGACACAAAATCTCTTATTGGATGCACAAGATTGCTTAAAAACCCTAATTGGACGAGAATCAGCCTAGGGAGGACGAAAATGACCTAAATGTTCAACCAATGGCACAAATGTACTTGTTGGATGCACAAGATTGGTTCAAAACCCTAATTGGACGAGAATAAGACTTGGGAGGACGAAAATGACATAAATGTTCAACCAATGAAACAAAATCACTTATTGGATGCACAAGAATGGTTAAAAACCCTAATTGGACGAGAATAAGCTTTGGGAGGACGAAAATGACCTAAATGTTCAACCAATGACACAAATGTACTTATTGGATGCACAAGATTGGTTAAAAACCCTAATTGGAAGAGAATAAGCCTTGGGAGGACGAAAATGACCTAAATGTTCAACCAACGACACAAAATCACTTATTGGATGCACAAGATTGGTTAAAAACTCTAATTGGACGAGAATAATCCGTGGGAGGACGAAAATGACCTAAATGTTCAACCAATGACACAAATGTACTTATTGGATGCACAAGATTGGTTAAAAACCCTAATTGGACGAGAATAAGCCTTGGGAGGACGAAAATGACCTAAATGTTCAACCAATGACACAAAATCACTTATTGGATGCACAATATTGGTTAAAAACCCTAATTGGACGAGAATAAGCCTTGGGAGGACGACAATGACCTAAATGTTCAACCAATGACACAAAATTACTTATTGGATGCACAAGATTGGTTTAAAACCCTAATTGGACGAGAATAGGCCTTGGGAGGAAGAAAATGACCTAAATGTTCAACCAATGACACAAAATCACTTATTTGATGCACAAGATTGGTTAAAAACCCTAATTGGACGAGAATAATCCTTGGGAGGACGAAAATGACCTAAATGTTCAACCAATGACACAAAATCACTTATTGGATGCACAAGATTGGTTAAAAACCCTAATTGGACGAGAATAAGACTTGGGAGGACGAAAATGACCTAAATGTTCAACCAATGACACAAAATCACTTATTGGATGCACAAGAATGGTAAAAAACCCTAATTGGACGAGAATAAGCTTTGGGATTACGAAAATGACCTAAATGTTCAACCAATGACACAAAATCACTTATTGGATGCACAAGATTGGTTAAAAACCCTAATTGGACGAGAATAAGCTTTGGGAGGATGAAAATGACCTTAATGTTCAACCAATGACATAAATGTACTTATTGGATGCACAAGATTGGTTAAAAACCGTAATTGGACGAGAATAAGCCTTGGGAGGACGAAAATGACCTAATGTTCAAACAATGACACAAAATCACTTATTGGATGCACAAGATTTGTTAAAAACCTTAATTGGACGAGAATATGCATTGGGAAGACGAAAATGACCTAAATGTTCAACCAATGACACAAAATCACTTATTGGATGCACAAGATTGGTTAAAAACCCTAATTGGACGAGAATAAGCCTTGGGAGGACAAAAATGACCTAAATGTTCAACCAATGACCCAAAATCACTTATTGGATGCACAAGATTGGTTAAAAACCCTAATTGGACGAGAATAAGCCTTGGGAGGACGAAAATGACCTAAATGTTCAACCAATGACACAAAAGTACTTATTGGATGCACAAGATTGGTTAAAAACCCTAATTGGACGAGAATAACCCTTGGGAGGACGAAAATGACCTAAATGTTCAACCAATGACACAAAATCACTTATTGGATGCACAAGATTGGTTAAAAACCCTAATTGGACGAGAATAAGCCTTGGGAGGACGAAAATGACCTAAATGTTCAACCAATGACACAAAATCACTTATTGGATGCACAAGATTGGTTAAAAACCCTAATTGGACGAGAATAAGCATAGGTAGGACGAAAATGACCTAAATGTTCAACCAATGACACAAATGTACTTATTGGATGCACAAGATTGGTTAAAAACCCTAATTGGACGAGAATAAGCCTAGGGAGGACGAAAATGACCTAAATGTTCAACCAATGACACAAAATCACTTATTGGATGCACAACATTCGTTAAAAACCCTAATTGGACGAGAATAAGCCTTGGGAGGACGAAAATGAACTAAATGTTCAACCAATGACACAAATGTACTTATTGGATGCACAAGATTGGTTAAAACCCCTAATTGGTCGAGAATAAGCCTAGGGAGGACAAAAATGATCTAAATGTTCAACCAATGACACAAAATCACTTATTGGATGCACAAGATTGGTTAAAAACCCTAATTGGACGAGAATAAGCATTGGGAGGACGAAAATGACCTAAATGTTCAACCAATGACACAAATGTACTTATTGGATGCACAAGATTGGTTAAAAACCCTAATTGGACGAGAATATGCCTTGGGGGGACGAAAATGACCTAAATGTTCAACCAATGACACAAATGTTCTTATTGGATGCACAAGATTGGTTAAAAACCCTGTTTGGACGAGAATAAGCCTTGGGAGGACGAAAATGACCTAAATGTTCAACCAATGACACAAAATCACTTATTGGATGCACAAGATTGGTTAAAAACCCTAATTGGACGAGAATAAGCCTTGGGAGGACGAAAATGACCTAAATGTTCAAACAATGACACAAAATCACTTATTGGATTCACAAGATTGGTTAAAAACCCTAATTGGACGAGAATAAGCCTTGGGAGGACGAAAATGACCTAAATGTTCAAACAATGACACAAAATCACTTATTGGATGCACAAGATTGGTTAAAAACCCTAATTGGACGAGAATATGCCTTGGGAAGACGAAAATGACCTAAATGTTCAACCAATGACACAAAATCACTTATTGGATGCACAAGATTGGTTAAAAACCCCAATTGGAAAAGAATAAGCCTTGGGAGGACAAAAATGACCTAAATGTTCAACCAATGACACAAAATCTCTTATTTGATGCACAAGAATGGTTAAAAACCCTAATTGGACGAGAATAAGCTTTGGGAGGACGAAAATGACCTAAATGTTCAACCAATGACACAAATGTACTTATTGGATGCACAAGATTGGTTAAAAACCCTAATTGGACGAGAATAAGCCTTGGGAGGACGAAAATGACCTAAATGTTCAACCAATGAAACAAAATCACTTATTGAATGCACAAGATTGGTTAAAAACCCTAAATGGACGAGAATATGCCTTGGGAGGACGAAAATGACCTAAATGTTCAACCAATGACACAAATGTACTTATTGGATGCACAAGATTGGTTAAAAACCCTAATTGGACGAGAATATGCCTTGGGAGGACGAAAATGACCTAAATGTTCAACCAATGACACAAAATCACTTATTGGATGCACAAGATTGGTTAAAAACCCTAATTGGACGAGAATAAGCCTAGGGAAGACGAAAATGACCTAAATGTTCAACCAATGACACAAAATCACTTATTGGATGCACAAGATTGGTTAAAAACCCCAATTGGACGAGAATAAGCCTTGGGAGGACGAAAATGACCTAAATGTTCAACCAATGACACAAAATCTCTTATTGGATGCACAAGATTGCTTAAAAACCCTAATTGGACGAGAATAAGCCTAGGGAGGACGAAAATGACCTAAATGTTCAACCAATGGCACAAATGTACTTATTGGATGCACAAGATTGGTTAACAACCCTAATTGGACGAGAATAAGCCTTCGGAGGACGAAAATGACCTAAATGTTCAAACAATGACACAAAATCACTTATTGGATGCACAAGATTGGTTAAAAACCCTAATTGGACGAGAAAAAGCCTTGGAAGGACGAAAATGACCTAAATGTTCAACCAATGACACAAAATCACTTATTGGATGCACAAGATTGGTTCAAAACCCTAATTCGACGAGAATAAGATTTGGGAGGACGATAATGACATAATTGTTCAACCAATGACACAAAATCACTTATTGGATGCACAAGAATGGTTAAAAACCCTAATTGGATGAGAATAAGCTTTGGGAGGACGAAAATGACTTAAATGTTCAACCAATGACACAAAATCACTTATTGGATGCACAAGAATGGTTAAAAACCCTAATTGGACGAGAATAAGCTTTGGGAGGACGAAAATGACCTAAATGTTCAACCAATGACACAAATGTACTTATTGGATGCACAAGATTGGTTAAAACCCTAATTGGATGAGAATAAGCCTAGGGAGGACGAAAATGACCAAAATGTTCAACCAATGACACAAAATCACTTATTGGATGCACAAGATTGTTTAAAAACCCTAATTGGACGAGAATAAGCCTTGGGAGGACGAAAATGACCTAAATGTTCAACCAATGACAAAAAATCACTTATTGGATGCACAAGATTGGTTAAAAACCGTAATTGGACGAGAATAAGCCTTGGGAGAACGAAAATGACCTGAATGTTCAACCAATGACACAAAATCACTTATTGGATGCACAAGATTGGTTAAAAACTCTAATTGGACGAGAATAAGCCTTGGGAGGACGAAGATGACCTAAATGTTCAACCAATGACACAAATGTACTTATTGGATGCACAAGATTGGATAAAAATCCTAATTGGAGAAGAATAAGCCTTGGGAGGACGAAAATGACCTAAATGTTCAACCAATGACACAAAATCACTTATTGGATGCACAAGATTGGTTCAAAACCCTAATTGGACGAGAATAAGCCTTGGGAGGACAAAAATGACCTAAATGTTCAAACAATGACACAAAATCACTTATTGGATGCACAAGATTGGTTAAAAACCCTAATTGGAAGAGAAAAAGCCTTGGAAGGACGAAAATGACCTAAATGTTCAACCAATGACACAAAATCAGTTATTGGATGCACAAGAATGGTTAAAAACCCTAATTGGACGAGAATAAGCTTTGGGAGGACGAAAATTACCTAAATGTTCAACCAATGACACAAAATCACTTATTGGATGCACAAGATTGGTTAAAAACCCCAATTGGACGAGAATAAGCCTTGGGAGGACGAAAATGACCTAAATGTTCAAACAATGACACAAAATCACTTATTGGATGCACAAGATTGGTTAAAAACCCTAATTGGACGAGAATATGCATTGGGAAGACGAAAATGACCTAAATGTTCAACCAATGACACAAAATCACTTATTGGATGCACAAGATTGGTTGAAAACCCTAATTGGACGAGAATAAGCCTTGGGAGGACAAAAATGACCTAAATGTTCAACCAATGACACAAAATCACTTATTGGATGCACAAGATTGCTTAAAAACCCTAATTGGACGAGAATAAGCCTAGGGAGGACGAAAATGACCTAAATGTTCAACCAATGACACAAATGTACTAATTGGATGCACAAGATTGGTTAAAAACCGTAATTGGACGAGAATAAGCCTTGGGAGGACGAAAATGACCTAAATGTTCAAACAATGATACAAAATCACTTATTGGATGCACAAGATTGGTTAAAAACCCTAATTGGACGAGAAAAAGCCTTGGGAGGACGAAAATGACCAAAATGTTCAACCAATGACACAAAATCACTTATTGGATGCACAAGATTTGTTAAAAACCCTAATTGGACGAGAATATGACTTGGGAGGACGAAAATGACCTAAATGTTCAACCAATGACACAAAATCACTTATTGGATGCACAAGAATGGTTAAAAACCCTAATTGGACGAGAATAAGCTTTGGGAGGACGAAAATGACCTAAATGTTCAACCAATGACACAAAATCACTTATTGGATGCACAAGATTGGTTAAAAACTCCAATTGGACGAGAATAAGCCTTGGGAGGACGAAAATGACCTAAATGTTCAACCAATGACACAAAATCTCTTATTGGATGCACAAGATTGCTTAAAAACCTTAATTGGACGAGAATAAGCATAAGGAGGACGAAAATGACCTAAATGTTCAACCAATGGCACAAATGTACTTATTGGATGCACAAGATTGGTTAAAAACCCTAATTGGACGAGAATAAGCCTTGGGAAGACGAAAATGACCTAAATGTTCAAACAATGACATAAAATCACTTATTGGATGCACAAGATTGGTTAAAAACCCTAATTGGATGAGAAAAAGCCTTGGAAGGACGAAAATGACCTAAATGTTCAACCAATGACACAAAATCACTTATTGGATGCACAAGATTGGTTCAAAACCCTCATTGGACGAGAATAAGACTTGGTAGGACGAAAATGACCTAAATGTTCAACCAATGACACAAAATCACTTATTGGATGCACAAGAATGGTTAAAAACCCTAATTGGACGAGAATAAGCTTTGGGAGGACGAAAATGACCTAAATGTTCAACCAATGACACAAATGTACTTATTGGATGCACAAGATTGGTTAAAACCCCTAATTGGACGAGAATAAGCATTGGGAGGACGAAAATGACCTAAATGTTCAACCAATGACACAAATATACTTTTTGGATGCACAAGATTGGTTGAAAACCCTAATTGGACGAGAAAAAGCCTAGGGAGGACGAAAATGACCTAAATGTTCAACCAATGACACAAAATCACTTATTGGATGCACAAGATTGGTTAAAAACCCTAATTGGACGAGAATAAGCCTTGGGAGGACAAAAATGACCTAAATGTTCAACCAATGACCCAAAATCACTTATTGGATGCACAAGATTGGTTAAAAACCCCAATTGGACGAGAATAAGCTTTGGGAGGACGAAAATGATCTAAATGTTCAACCAATGACACAAATGTACTTATTGGATGCACAAGATTGGTTAAAAACCCTAGTTGGAAGAGAATAAGCCTTTGGAGGACGAAAATGACCTAAATGTTCAACCAAAGACACAAATGTACTTATTGGATGCACAAGATTGGTTAAAAACCCTAATTGGACGAGAATAAGCCTTGGGAGAACGAAAATGACCTAAATGTTCAACCAATGACACAAAATCTCTTATTGGATGCACAAGATTGCTTAAAAACCCTAATTGGACGAGAATAAGCCTAGAGACGACGAAAATGACCTAAATGTTCAACCAATGGCACAAATGTACTTATTGGATGCACAAGATTGGTTAAAAACCTTAGTTAGCCGAGAATAAGCCTGGGGAGGATGAAAATGACCTAAATGTTCAAACAATGACACAAAATCACTTATTGGATGCACAAGATTGGTTAAACACCCTAATTGGACGAGAAAAAGCCTTGGAAGGACGAAAATGACATAAATGTTCAACCAATGACACAAAATCACTTATTGGATGCACAAGAATGGTTAAAAACCCTAATTGGACGAGAATAAGCTTTGGGAGGACGAAAATGACCTAAATGTTCAACCAATGACACAAATGTACTTATTGGATGCACAAGATTGGTTAAAACCCCTAATTGGACGAGAATAAGCCTTGGGAGGACAAAAATGACCTAAATGTTCAACCAATGACATAAATGTACTTATTGGATGCACAAGATTTGTTAAAAACCCTAATTGGACGAGAATAAGCCTTGAGAGGACGAAAAAGACCTAAATGTTCAAACAATGACACAAAATCACTTATTGGATACACAAGATTGGTTAAAAACCCTAATTGGACGAGAATATGCATTGGGAAGACGAAAATGACCTAAATGTTCAACCAATGACACATAATCACTTATTGGATGCACAAGATTGGTTAAAAACCCTAATTGGACGAGAATAAGCCTTGGGAGGACAAAAATGACCTAAATGTTCAACCAATGACCCAAAATCACTTATTGGATGCACAAGATTGGTTAAAAACCCCAATTGGACGAGAATAAGCTTTGGGAGGACAAAAATGACCTAAATGTTCAACCAATGACACAAAATCACTTATTGGATGCACAAGATTGGTTAAAAACCCTAATTGGACGAGAATATGCACTGGGAAGACGAAAATGACCTAAATGTTCAACCAATGACACAAAATCACTTACTGGATGCACATGATTGGTTAAAAACCCTAATTGGACGAGAATAAGCCTTGGGAGGACAAAAATGACCTAAATGTTCAACCAATGACACAAAATCACTTATTGGATGCACAAGATTGCTTAAAAACCCTAATTGGACGAGAATAAGCCTACGGAGGACGAAAATGACCTAAATGTTCAACCAATGACACAAATGTACTAATTGGATGCACAAGATTGGTTAAAAACCCTAATTGGACGAGAATAAGCCTTGGGAGGACCAAAATGACCTAAATGTTCAAACAATGACCCAAAATCACTTATTGGATGCACAAGATTGGTTTAAAACCCTAATTGGACGAGAAAAAGCCTTGGGAGGACGAAAATGACCTAAATGTTCAACCAATGACACAAAATCACTTATTGGATGCACAAGATTGGTTAAAAACCCTAATTGGACGAGAATAAGCCTAGAGACGACGAAAATGACCTAAATGTTCAACCAATGGCACAAATGTACTTATTGGACGCACAAGATTGGTTAAAAACCATAATTAGACGAGAATAAGCCTGGGGAGGATGAAAATGACCTAAATGTTCAAACAATGACCCAAAATCACTTATTGGATGCACAAGATTGGTTAAAAACCCTAATTGGACGAGAAAAAGCCTTGGAAGGACGAAAATGACCTAAATGTTCAACCAATGACACAAAATCACTTATTGGATGCACAAGATTGGTTCAAAACCCTAATTGGACGAGAATAAGACTTGGGAGGACGAAAATGACATAAATGTTCAACCAATGACACAAAATCACTTATTGGATGCACAAGATTGGTTAAAAACCCTAATTGGACGAGAATATGCATTGGGAAGACGAAAATGACCTAAATGTTCAACCAATGACACAAAATCACTTATTGGATGCACAAGATTGGTTAAAAACCCTAATTGGACGAGAATAAGCCTTGGGAGGACAAAAATGACCTAAATGTTCAACCAATGACCCAAAATCACTTATTGGATGCACAAGATTGGTTAAAAACCCCAATTGGACGAGAATAAGCTTTGGGAGGACGAAAATGACCTAAATGTTCAACCAATGACACAAATGTACTTATTGGATGCACAAGATTGGTTAAAAACCCTAATTGGAAGAGAATAAGCCTTTGGAGGACGAAAATGACCTAAATGTTCAACCAAAGACACAAATGTACTTATTGGATGCACAAGATTGGTTAAAAACCCTAATTGGACGAGAATAAGCCTTGGGAGAACGAAAACGACCTAAATGTTCAACCAATGACACAAAATCTCTTATTGGATGCACAAGATTGCTTAAAAACCCTAATTGGACGAGAATAAGCCTAGAGACGACGAAAATGACCTAAATGTTCAACCAATGACACAAAATCACTTATTGGATGCACAAGATTGGTTAAAAACCATAATTGGACGAGAATAAGCCTTGGGAGGACAAAAATGACCTAAATGTTCAACCAATGACACAAAATCACTTATTGGATGCACAAGATTGGTTAAAAACCCCAATTGGACGAGAATAAGCTTTGGGAGGACGAAAATGACCTAAATGTTCAACCAATGACACAAATGTACTTATTGGATGCACAAGATTGGTTAAAAACCCTAATTGGAAGAGAATAAGCCTTTGGAGGACGAAAATGACCTAAATGTTCAACCAAAGACACAAATGTACTTATTGGATGCACAAGATTGGTTAAAAACCCTAATTGGACGAGAATAAGCCTTGGGAGAACGAAAATGACCTAAATGTTCAACCAATGACACAAAATCTCTTATTGGATGCACAAGATTGCTTAAAAACCCTAATTGGACGAGAATAAGCCTAGAGACGACGAAAATGACCTAAATGTTCAACCAATGGCACAAATGTACTTATTGGATGCACAAGATTGGTTAAAAACCTTAGTTAGCCGAGAATAAGCCTGGGGAGGATGAAAATGACCTAAATGTTCAAACAATGACACAAAATCACTTATTGGATGCACAAGATTGGTTAAACACCCTAATTGGACGAGAAAAAGCCTTGGAAGGACGAAAATGACATAAATGTTCAACCAATGACACAAAATCACTTATTGGATGCACAAGAATGGTTAAAAACCCTAATTGGACGAGAATAAGCTTTGGGAGGACGAAAATGACCTAAATGTTCAACCAATGACACAAATGTACTTATTGGATGCACAAGATTGGTTAAAACCCCTAATTGGACGAGAATAAGCCTTGGGAGGACAAAAATGACCTAAATGTTCAACCAATGACATAAATGTACTTATTGGATGCACAAGATTGGTTAAAAACCCTAATTGGACGAGAATAAGCCTTGAGAGGACGAAAAAGACCTAAATGTTCAAACAATGACACAAAATCACTTATTGGATACACAAGATGGTTAAAAACCCTAATTGGACGAGAATTTGCATTGGGAAGACGAAAATGACCTAAATGTTCAACCAATGACACAAAATCACTTATTGGATGCACAAGATTGGTTAAAAACCCTAATTGGACGAGAATAAGCCTTGGGAGGACAAAAATGACCTAAATGTTCAACCAATGACACAAAATCACTTAATGGATGCACAAGAATGATTAAAAACCCTAATTGGACGAGAATAAGCTTTGGGAGGACGAAAATGACCTAAATGTTCAACCAATGACACAAAATCACTTATTGGATGCACAAGATTGGTTAAAAACCCTAATTGGACGAGAATAAGCTTTGGGAGGACAAAAATGACCTAAATGTTCAACCAATGACACAAAATCACTTATTGGATGCACAAGATTGGTTAAAAACCCTAATTGGACGAGAATAAGCTTTGGGAGGACGAAAATGACCTAAATGTTCAACCAATGACACAAAATCACTTATTGGATACACAAGATTGGTTAAAAAAAACCCTAATTGGACGAGAATAAGCCTTGGGAGGACGAAAATGACCTAAATGTTCAACCAATGACACAAAATCACTTATTGGATGCACAAGATTGGTTAAAAACCCTAATTGGACGAGAATAAGCCTTGGGAGGACGAAAATGACCTAAATGTTCAACCAATGACACAAAATCACTTATTGGAGGCACAAGATTGGTTAAAAACCCTAATTGGACGAGAATAAGCCTAGGGAGGTCGAAAATGACCTAAATGTTCAACCAATGACACAAATGTACTTATTGGATGCACAAGATTGGTTAAAAACCCTAATTGGATGAGAATAAGCCTAGGGAGGACGAAAATGACCTAAATGTTCAACCAATGACACAAAATCACTTATTGGATGCACAAGATTGGTTAAAAACCCTAATTGGACGGGAATAAGCTTTAGGAGGACGAAAATGACCTAAATGATCAACCGATGGCACAAAATCACTTATTGGATGCACAAGATTGGTTAAAAACCCTAATTGGACGAGAATAAGCCTAGGGAGGACGAAAATGACCTAAATGTTCAACCAATGACACAAAATCACTTATTGGATGCACAAGATTGGTTAAAAACCCTAATTGGATAGAATAAGCCTTGGGAGGACGAAAATGACCTAAATGTTCAACCAATGACACAAAATCACTTATTGGATGCACAAGATTGGTTAAAAACCCTAATTGGACGAGAATAAGCCTTGGGAGGACGAAAATGACCTGAATGTTCAACCAATGACACAAAATCACTTATTGGATGCACAAGATTGGTTAAAAACCCTAATTGGACGAGAATAAGCTTTGGGAGGACGAAAATGACCTAAATGTTCAACCAATGACACAAATGTACTTATTGGATGCACAAGATTGGTTATAAACCCTAATTGGACGAGAATAAGCTTGGGGAGGACGAAAATGACCTAAATGTTCAACCAATGGCACAAAATCACTTATTGGATGCACAAGATTGGTTAAAAACCCTAATTGGACGAGAATAAGCCTAGGGAGGACGAAAATGACCTAAATGTTCAACCAATGACACAAAATCACTTATTGGATGCCCAAGATTGGTTAAAAACCCTAATTGGACGAGAATAAGCCTTGGGAGGACCAAAATGACCTAAATGTTCAACCAATGACACAAAATCACTTATTGGATGCACAAGATTGGTTAAAAACCCTAATTGGACGAGAATAAGCCTTGGGAGGACAAAAATGACCTAAATGTTCAACCAATGACACAAAATCACTTATTGGATGCACAAGATTGGTTAAAAACCCTAATTGGACGAGAATAAGCCTAGGGAGGACGAAAATGAACTAAATGTTCAACCAATGACACAAAATCACTTATTGGATGCACAAGATTAGTTAAAAACCCTAATTGGACGAGAATAAGCCTAGGGAGGACGAAAATGAAATAAATGTTCAACCAATGACACAAATGTACTTACTTGATGCACAAGATTGGTTAAAAACCCTAATTGCACGAGAATATGCCTTGGGAGGACGAAAATGACATATACGTTCATTCAATGACACAAATGTACTTATTGGATGCACAAGATTGGTTAAAAACCCTAATTGGACGAGAATAAGCCTTGGGAGGATGAAAATGACCTAAATTTTCAACCAATGACACAAAATCACTTATTGGATGCACAAGATTGGTTAAAAACCCTAATTGGAAGAGAATAAGCCTAGGGATGACGAAAATGACCTAAATGTTCAACCAATGACACAAAATCACTTATTGGATGCACAAGATTGGTTAAAACCCTAATTGGACGAGAATAAGCCTAGGGAGGACGAAAATGACCTAAATGTTCAACAAATGACACAAAATCACTTATTGGATGCACAAGATTGGTTAAAAACCCTAATTGGACGAGAATAAGTCTTGGGAGGACGAAAATGACCTAAATGTTCAACCAATGACACAAATGTACTTATTGGATGCACAAGATTGGTTAAAAACCCTAATTGGACGAGAATAAGCCTAGGGAGGACGAAAATGAACTAAATGTTCAACCAATGACACAAATGTACTTACTGGATGCACTAGATTGGTTAAAAACCCTAATTGCACGAGAATAAGCCTTGGGAGGACGAAAATGACCTAAATGTTCATTCAATGACACAAATGTACTTATTGGATGCACAAGATTGGTTAAAAACCCTAATTGGACGAGAATAAGTCTTGGGAGGATGAAAATGACCTAAATGTTCAACCAATGACACAAAATCACTTATTGGATGCACAAGATTGGTTAAAAACCCTAATTGGACGAGAATAAGCCTTGGGAGGACAAAAATGACCTAAATGTTCAACCAATGACACAAAATCACTTATTGGATGCACAAGATTGGTTAAAAACCCTAATTGGACTAGAATAAGCCTTGGGAGGACGGAAATGACCTAAATGTTCAAACAATGACACAAAATCACTTATTGGATGCACAAGATTGGTTAAAAACCCTAATTGGACGAGAATAAGCCTAGGGAGGACGAAAATGACCTAAATGTTCAAACAATGACACAAAATCACTTATTGGATGCACAAGATTGGTTCAAAACCCTAATTGGACGAGAATAAGACTTGGGAGGACGAAAATGACCTAAATGTTCAACCAATGACACAAAATCACTTATTGGATGCACAAGATTGGTTAAAAACCCTAATTGGACGAGAATAAGCCTTGGGAGGACAAAAATGACCTAAATGTTCAACCAATGACACAAAATCACTTATTGGACGCACAAGATTGGTTAAAATCCCTAATTGAACGAGAATAAGACTTGGGAGGACGAAAATGACCTAAATGTTCAACCAATGACACAAAATCACTTATTGGATGCACAAGATTGGTTAAAAACCCTAATTGGACGAGAATAAGCCTTGGGAGGACAAAAATGACCTAAATGTTCAACCAATGACACAAAATCACTTATTGGATGCACAAGATTGGTTAAAAACCCCAATTGGACGAGAATAAGCTTTGGGAGGACGAAAATGACCTAAATGTTCAACCAATGACACAAATGTACTTATCGGATGCACAAGATTGGTTAAAAACCCTAATTGGAAGAGAATAAGCCTTTGGAGGACGAAAATGACCTAATTGTTCAACCAAAGACACAAATGTACTTATTGGATGCACAAGATTGGTTAAAAACCCTAATTGGACGAGAATAAGCCTTGGGAGAACGAAAATGACCTAAATGTTCAACCAATGACACAAAATCTCTTATTGGATGCACAAGATTGCTTAAAAACCCTAATTGGACGAGAATAAGCCTAGAGACGACGAAAATGACCTAAATGTTCAACCAATGGCACAAATGTACTTATTGGATGCACAAGATTGGTTAAAAACCTTAGTTAGCCGAGAATAAGCCTGGGGAGGATGAAAATGACCTAAATGTTCAAACAATGACACAAAATCACTTATTGGATGCACAAGATTGGTTAAACACCCTAATTGGACGAGAAAAAGCCTTGGAAGGACGAAAATGACATAAATGTTCAACCAATGACACAAAATCACTTATTGGATGCACAAGAATGGTTAAAAACCCTAATTGGACGAGAATAAGCTTTGGGAGGACGAAAATGACCTAAATGTTCAACCAATGACACAAATGTACTTATTGGATGCACAAGATTGGTTAAAACCCCTAATTGGACGAGAATAAGCCTTGGGAGGACAAAAATGACCTAAATGTTCAACCAATGACATAAATGTACTTATTGGATGCACAAGATTGGTTAAAAACCCTAATTGGACGAGAATAAGCCTTGAGAGGACGAAAAAGACCTAAATGTTCAAACAATGACACAAAATCACTTATTGGATACACAAGATGGTTAAAAACCCTAATTGGACGAGAATTTGCATTGGGAAGACGAAAATGACCTAAATGTTCAACCAATGACACAAAATCACTTATTGGATGCACAAGATTGGTTAAAAACCCTAATTGGACGAGAATAAGCCTTGGGAGGACAAAAATGACCTAAATGTTCAACCAATGACCCAAAATCACTTATTGGATGCACAAGATTGGTTAAAAACCCCAATTGGACGAGAATAAGCTTTGGGAGGACGAAAATGACCTAAATGTTCAACCAATGACACAAATGTACTTATTGGATGCACAAGATTGGTTAAAAACCCTAATTGGAAGAGAATAAGCCTTTGGAGGACGAAAATGACCTAAATGTTCAACCAAAGACACAAATGTACTTATTGGATGCACAAGATTGGTTAAAAACCCTAATTGGACGAGAATAAGCCTTGGGAGAACGAAAATGACCTAAATGTTCAACCAATGACACAAAATCTCTTATTGGATGCACAAGATTGCTTAAAAACCCTAATTGGACGAGAATAAGCCTAGAGACGACGAAAATGACCAAAATGTTCAACCAATGGCACAAATGTACTTATTGGATGCACAAGATTGGTTAAAAACCTTAATTAGACGAGAATAAGCCTGGGGAGGATGAAAATGACCTAAATGTTCAAACAATGACACAAAATCACTTATTGGATGCACAAGATTGGTTAAAAACCCTAATTGGACGAGAAAAAGCCTTGGAAGGACGAAAATGACCTAAATGTTCAACCAATGACACAAAATCACTTATTGGATGGACAAGATTGGTTCAAAACCCTAATTGGACGAGAATAAGACTTGGGAGGATGAAAATGACCTAAATGTTCAAACAATGACACAAAATCACTTATTGGATACACAAGATTGGTTAAAAACCCTAATTAGACGAGAATATGCATTGGGAAGACGAAAATGACCTAAATGTTCAACCAATGACACAAAATCACTTATTGGATGCACAAGATTGGTTAAAAACGCTAATTGGACGAGAATAAGCCTTGGGAGGACAAAAATGACCTAAATGTTCAACCAATGACCCAAAATCACTTATTGGATGCACAAGATTGGTTAAAAACCCTAATTGGACGAGAATAAGCTTTGGGAGGACGAAAATGACCTAAGTGTTCAACCAATGACACAAATGTACTTATTGGATGCACAAGATTGGTTAAAACCCCTAATTGGACGAGAATAAGCCTTGGGAGGACAAAAATGACCTAAATGTTCAACCAATGACATAAATGTACTTATTGGATGCACAAGATTGGTTAAAAACCCTAATTGGACGAGAATAAGCCTTGAGAGGACGAAAAAGACCTAAATGTTCAAACAATGACACAAAATCACTTATTGGATACACAAGATTGGTTAAAAACCCTAATTAGACGAGAATATGCATTGGGAAGACGAAAATGACCTAAATGTTCAACCAATGACACAAAATCACTTATTGGATGCACAAGATTGCTTAAAAACCCTAATTGGACGAGAATAAGCCTAGGGAGGACGAAAATGACCTAAATGTTCAACCAATGACACAAATGTACTTATTGGATGCACAAGATTGGTTAAAAACCCTAATTGGACGAGAATAAGCCTTCGGAGGACGAAAATGACCTAAATGTTCAAACAATGACACAAAATCACTTATTGGATGCACAAGATTGGTTAAAAACCCTAATTGGACGAGAAAAAGCCTTGGAAGGACGAAAATGACCTAAATGTTCAACCAATGACACAAAATCACTTATTGGATGCACAAGAATGGTTAAAAACCCTAATTGGACGAGAATAAGCTTTGGGAGGACGAAAATGACCTAAATGTTCAACCAATGACACAAAGTCACTTATTGGATGCACAAGATTGGTTAAAAACCCCAATTGGACGAGAATAAGCCTTGGGAGGACGAAAATGACCTAAATGTTCAACCAATGACACAAAATCTCTTATTGGATGCACAAGATTGCTTAAAAACCCTAATTGGACGAGAATAAGCCGAGGGAGGACGAAAATGACCTAAATGTTCAACCAATGACACAAATGTACTTATTGGATGCACAAGATTGGTTAAAAACCCTAATTGGACGAGAATAAGCCTTGGGAGGACGAAAATGACCTAAATGTTCAACCAACGGCACAAAATCACTTATTGGAAGCACAAGATTGGTTAAAAACTCTAATTGAACAAGAATAAGCCTTTGGAGGACGAAAATAACCTAAATGTTCAACCAATGACACAAATGTACTTATTGGATGCACAAGATTGGTTAAAAACCCTAATTGGACGAGAATAAGCCTTGGGAGGACGAAAATGACCTAAATGTTCAACCAATGACACAAATGTACTTATTGGATGCACAAGATTGGTTAAAAACCCTAATTGGACGAGAATAAGCCTTGGGAGGATGAAAATGACCTAAATGTTCAACCAATGAAACAAAATCACTTATTGGATGCACAAGATTGGTTAAAAACCCTAATTGGACGAGAATAAGCTTTGGGAGGACGAAAATGACCTAAATGTTCAACCAATGACACAAATGTACTTATTGGATGCACAAGATTGGTTAAAAACCCTAATTGGACGAGAATAAGCCTTGGGAGGACGAAAATGACCTAAATGTTCAACCAATGACACAAATGTACTTATTCGATGCACAAGATTGGTTAAAAACCTTAATTGGACGAGAATAAGCCTTGACAGGACGAAAATGACCTAAATGTTCAACCAACGACACAAAATCACTTATTGGATGCACAAGTTTGGTTAAAAACCCTAATTGGACGAGAATAAGCCTTGGGAGGACGAAAATGACCTAAATGTTCAACCAATGACACAAATGTACTTATTGGATGCACAAGATTGGTTAAAAACCCTAATTGGACGAGAATAAGCATTGGGAAGACGAAAATGACCTAAATGTTCAACCAATGACACAAATATACTTATTGGATGCACAAGATTGGTTAAAAACCCTAATTGGACGAGAATAAGCATTGGGAAGACGAAAATGACCTAAATGTTCAACCAATGACACAAAATCACTTATTGGATGCACAAGATTGGTTAAAAACCCTAATTGGACGAGAATAAGCCTTGGGAGGACAAAAATGACCTAAATGTTCAACCAATGACACAAAATCACTTATTGGATGCACAAGATTGGTTAAAAACCCTAATTGGACAAGAATAAGCCTTGGGAGGACAAAAATGACCTAAATGTTCAACCAATGACACAAAATCACTTATTGGATGCACAAGATTGGTTAAAAACCCTAATTGGACGAGAATAAGCTTTGGGAGGACGAAAATGACCTAAATGTTCAACCAATGACACAAATGTACTTATTGGATGCACAAGATTGGTTAAAAACCCTAATTGGACGAGAATAAGCCTTGGGATGACGAAAATGACCTAAATGTTCAACCAATGACACAAAATCACTTATTGGATGCACAAGATTGGTTCAAAACCCTAATTGGACGAGAATAAGCCTAGGGAGGACGAAAATGACCTAAATGTTCAACCAATGACACAAAATCAGTTATTGGATGCACAAGAATGGTTAAAAACCCTAATTGGACGAGAATAAGCTTTGGGAGGACGAAAATTACCTAAATGTTCAACCAATGACACAAAATCACTTATTGGATGCACAAGATTGGTTAAAAACCCCAATTGGACGAGAATAAGCCTTGGGAGGACGAAAATGACCTAAATGTTCAACCAATGACACAAAATCTCTTATTGGATGCACAAGATTGCTTAAAAACCCTAATTGGACGAGAATAAGCCTAGAGACGACGAAAATGACCTAAATGTTCAACCAATGGCACAAATGTACTTATTGGATGCACAAGATTGGTTAAAAACCCTAATTAGACGAGAATAAGCCTTGGGAGGATGAAAATGACCTAAATGTTCAAACAATGACACAAAATCACTTATTGGATGCACAAGATTGGTTAAAAACCCTAATTGGACGAGAAAAAGCCTTGGAAGGACGAAAATGACCTAAATGTTCAACCAATGACACAAAATCACTTATTGGAAGCACAAGATTGGTTCAAAACCCTAATTGGACGAGAATAAGACTTGGGAGGACGAAAATGACATAAATGTTCAACCAATGACACAAAATCACTTATTGGATGCACAAGAATGGTTAAAAACCCTAATTGGACGAGAATAAGCTTTGGGAGGACGAAAATGACCTAAATGTTCAACCAATGACACAAATGTACTTATTGGATGCACAAGATTGGTTCAAAACCCTAATTGGACGAGAATAAGCCTTGTGAGGACGAAAATGACCTAAATGTTCAACCAATGACACAAATGTACTTATTGGATGCACAAGATTGGTTAAAACCCCTAATTGGACGAGAATAAGCCTTGGGAGGACGAAAATAACCTAAATGTTCAAACAATGACACAAAATCACTTATTGGATGCACAAGATTGGTTAAAAACCCTAATTGGACGAGAATAAGCCTTGGGAGGACGAAAATGACCTAAATGTTCAACCAATGACACAAATATACTTATTGGATGCACAAGATTGGTTAAAAACCCTAATTGGACGAGAATAAGCCTTGGGAGAACGAAAATGACCTAAATGTTCAACCAATGACACAAATGTACTTATTGGATGCACAAGATTGGTTAAAAACCCTAATTGGACGAGAATAAGCCTTGGGAGAACGAAAATGACCTAAATGTTCAACCAATGACACAAAATCTCTTATTGGATGCACAAGATTGCTTAAAAACCCTAATTGGACGAGAATAAGCCTAGAGACGACGAAAATGACCTAAATGTTCAACCAATGGCACAAATGTACTTATTGGATGCACAAGATTGGTTAAAAACCTTAGTTAGCCGAGAATAAGCCTGGGGAGGATGAAAATGACCTAAATGTTCAAACAATGACACAAAATCACTTATTGGATGCACAAGATTGGTTAAACACCCTAATTGGACGAGAAAAAGCCTTGGAAGGACGAAAATGACATAAATGTTCAACCAATGACACAAAATCACTTATTGGATGCACAAGAATGGTTAAAAACCCTAATTGGACGAGAATAAGCTTTGGGAGGACGAAAATGACCTAAATGTTCAACCAATGACACAAATGTACTTATTGGATGCACAAGATTGGTTAAAACCCCTAATTGGACGAGAATAAGCCTTGGGAGGACAAAAATGACCTAAATGTTCAACCAATGACATAAATGTACTTATTGGATGCACAAGATTGGTTAAAAACCCTAATTGGCAAGAATAAGCCTTGAGAGGACGAAAAAGACCTAAATGTTCAAACAATGACACAAAATCACTTATTGGATGCACAAGATTGGTTAAAAACCCTAATTGGACGAGAATATGCATTGGGAAGACGAAAATGACCTAAATGTTCAACCAATGACACAAAATCACTTATTGGATGCACAAGATTGGTTAAAAACCCTAATTGGACGAGAATAAGCCTTGGGAGGACAAAAATGACCTAAATGTTCAACCAATGACCCAAAATCACTTATTGGATGCACAAGATTGGTTAAAAACCCCAATTGGACGAGAATAAGCTTTGGGAGGACGAAAATGACCTAAATGTTCAACCAATGACACAAATGTACTTATTGGATGCACAAGATTGGTTAAAAACCCTAATTGGAAGAGAATAAGCCTTTGGAGGACGAAAATGACCTAAATGTTCAACCAAAGACACAAATGTACTTATTGGATGCACAAGATTGGTTAAAACCCCTAATTGGACGAGAATAAGCCTTGGGAGAACGAAAACGACCTAAATGTTCAACCAATGACACAAAATCTCTTATTGGATGCACAAGAATGCTTAAAAACCCTAATTGGACGAGAATAAGCCTAGAGACGACGAAAATGACCTAAATGTTCAACCAATGGCACAAATGTACTTATTGGATGCATAAGATTGGTTAAAAACCCTAATTAGACGAGAATAAGCCTTGGGAGGATGAAAATGACCTAAATGTTCAAACAATGACACAAAATCACTTATTGGATGCACAAGATTGGTTAAAAACCCTAATTGGACGAGAAAAAGCCTTGGAAGGACGAAAATGACCTAAATGTTCAACCAATGACACAAAATCACTTATTGGAAGCACAAGATTGGTTCAAAACCCTAATTGGACGAGAATAAGACTTGGGAGGACGAAAATGACATAAATGTTCAACCAATGACACAAAATCACTTATTGGATGCACAAGAATGGTTAAAAACCCTAATTGGACGAGAATAAGCTTTGGGAGGACGAAAATGACCTAAATGTTCAACCAATGACACAAATGTACTTATTGGATGCACAAGATTGGTTCAAAACCCTAATTGGACGAGAATAAGCCTTGTGAGGACGAAAATGACCTAAATGTTCAACCAATGACACAAATGTACTTATTGGATGCACAAGATTGGTTAAAACCCCTAATTGGACGAGAATAAGCCTTGGGAGGACAAAAATGACCTAAATGTTCAACCAATGACATAAATGTACTTATTGGATGCACAAGATTGGTTAAAAACCCTAATTGGACGAGAATAAGCCTTGAGAGGACGAAAAAGACCTAAATGTTGAAACAATGACACAAAATCACTTATTGGATGCACAAGATTGGTTAAAAACCCTAATTGGACGAGAATATGCATTGGGAAGACGAAAATGACCTAAATGTTCAACCAATGACACAAAATCACTTATTGGATGCACAAGATTTGTTAAAAACCCTAATTGGACGAGAATAAGCCTTGGGAGGACAAAAATGACCTAAATGTTCAACCAATGACACAAAATCACTTATTGGATGCACAAGATTGGTTAAAAACCCTAATTGGACGAGAATAAGACTTGGGAGGACGAAAATGACCTAAATGTTCAACCAATGACACAAAATCACTTATTGGATGCACAAGAATGGTTAAAAACCCTAATTGGACGAGAATAAGCATTGGGAGGACGAAAATGACCTAAATGTTCAACCAATGACACAAAATCACTTATTGGATGCACAAGATTGGTTAAAAACCCTAATTGGACGAGAATAAGACTTGGGAGGACGAAAATGACCTAAATGTTCAACCAATGACACAAAATCACTTATTGGATGCACAAGAATGGTTAAAAACCCTAATTGGACGAGAATAAGACTTGGGAGGACGAAAATGACCTAAATGTTCAACCAATGACACAAAATCACTTATTGGATGCACAAGAATGGTTAAAAACCCTAATTGGACGAGAATAAGCTTTGGGAGGACGAAAATGACCTAAATGTTCAACCAATGACACAAAGTCACTTATTGGATGCACAAGATTGGTTAAAAACCCCAATTGGACGAGAATAAGCCTTGGGCGGACGAAAATGACCTAAATGTTCAACCAATGACACAAAATCTCTTATTGGATGCACAAGATTGCTTAAAAACCCTAATTGGACGAGAATAAGCCTAGGGAGGATGAAAATGACCTATATGTTCAACCAATGGCACAAATGTACTTATTGGATGCACAAGATTGGTTAAAAACCCTAATTGGACGAGAATAAGCCTTGGGAGGACGAAAATGACCTAAATGTTCAAACAATGACACAAAATCACTTATTGGATGCACAAGATTGGTTCAAAACCCTAATTGGGCGAGAATAAGCTATGGGAGGACAAAAATGACCTAAATGTTCAACCAATGACACAAAATCTCTTATTGGATGCACAAGATTGCTTAAAAACCCTAATTGGACGAGAATCACCCTAGGGAGGACGAAAATGACCTAAATGTTCAACCAATGGCACAAATGTACTTATTGGATGCACAAGATTGGTTAAAAACCCTAATTGGACGAGAATAAGCCTTGGGAGGACGAAAATGACTTAAATGTTCAAACAATGACACAAATGTACTTATTGGATGCACAAGATTGGTTAAAAACCCTAATTGAACGAGAATTAGCCTTGGGAGGACTAAAATGACCTAAATGTTCAAACAATGACACAAAATCACTTATTGGATGCACAAGATTGGTTAAAAACCCTAATTGGACGAGAATATGCCTTGGGAAGACGAAAATGACCTAAATGTTCAACCAATGACACAAAATCACTTATTGGATGCACAAGATTGGTTAAAAACCCTAATTGGACGAGAATAAGCCTTGGGAGGACGAAAATGACCTAAATGTTCAACCGATGACACAAAATAACTTATTGGATGCACAAGATTGGTTAAAAACCCTAATTGGACGAGAATAAGCCTTGGGAGGACGAAAATGACCTAAATGTTCAACCAATGACACAAAATCACTTATTGGATGCACAAGATTGGTTAAAAACCCTAATTGGACGAGAATAAGCCTTGGGAGGACGAAAATGACCTAAATGTTCAACCAACCACACAAAATCACTTATTGGATGCGCAAGATTGGTTAAAAACTCTAATTGGACGAGAATAAGCCTTGGGAGGACGAAAATGACCTAAATGTTCAACCAATGACACAAATGTACTTATTGGATGCACAAGATTGGTTAAAAACCCTAATTGGACGAGAATAAGCCTTGGGAGGACGAAAATGACCTAAATGTTCAACCAATGACACAAAGGTACTTATTGGATGCACAAGATTGGTTAAAAACCCTAATTGCACAAGAATAAGCCTAGGGAGGACGAAAATGACCTAAATGTTCAACCAATGACACAAATGTACTTATTGGATGAACAAGATTGGTTAAAAACCCTAATTGGACGAGAATAAGCCTTGGGAGGACGAAAATGACCTAAATGTTCAACCAATGACACAAAATCACTTATTGGAAGCACAAGATTGGTTAAAAACCCTAATTGGACGAGAATAAGCCTTTGGAGGACGAAAATGACCTAAATGTTCAACCAATGACACAAATGTACTTATTGGATGCACAAGATTGGTTAAAAACCCTAATTGGACGAGAATAAGCCTAGGGAGGACGAAAATGACCTAAATGTTCAAACAATGACACAAAATCACTTATTGGATGCACAAGATTGGTTAAAAACCCTAATTGGACGAGAAAAAGCCTTGGAAGGACGAAAATGACCTAAATGTTCAACCAATGACACAAAATCACTTATTGGATGCACAAGATTGGTTCAAAACCCTAATTGGACGAGAATAAGACTTGGCAGGACGAAAATGACCTAAATGTTCAACCAATGACACAAAATCACTTATTGGATGCACAAGAATGGTTTAAAACCCTAATTGGACGAGAATAAGCTTTGGGAGGACGAAAATGACCTAAATGTTCAACCAATGACACAAATGTACTTATTGGATGCACAAGATTGGTTAAAAACCCTAATTGGATGAGAATAAGCCTAGGGAGGACGAAAATGACCTAAATGTTCAACCAATGACACAAAATCACTTATTGGATGCACTAGATTGGTTAAAAACCCTAATTGGACAAGAATAAGCCGTGGGAGGACGAAAATGACCTAAATGTTCAACCAATGACACAAATGTACTTATTGGATGCACAAGATTGGTTAAAAACCCTAATTGGATGAGAATAAGCCTAGGGAGGACGAAAATGACCTAAATGTTCAACCAATGACACAAATGTACTTATTGGATGCACAAGATTGGTTAAAAACCCCAATTGGACGAGAATAAGCTTTGGGAGGACGAAAATGATCTAAATGTTCAACCAATGACACAAATGTACTTATTGGATGCACAAGATTGGTTAAAAACCCTAATTGGAAGAGAATAAGCCTTTGGAGGACGAAAATGACCTAAATGTTCAACCAAAGACACAAATGTACTTATTGGATGCACAAGATTGGTTAAAAACCCTAATTGGACGAGAATAAGCCTTGGGAGAACGAAAATGACCTAAATGTTCAACCAATGACACAAAATCTCTTATTGGATGCACAAGATTGCTTAAAAACCCTAATTGGACGAGAATAAGCCTAGAGACGACGAAAATGACCTAAATGTTCAACCAATGGCACAAATGTACTTATTGGATGCACAAGATTGGTTAAAAACCTTAGTTAGCCGAGAATAAGCCTGGGGAGGATGAAAATGACCTAAATGTTCAAACAATGACACAAAATCACTTATTGGATGCACAAGATTGGTTAAACACCCTAATTGGACGAGAAAAAGCCTTGGAAGGACGAAAATGACATAAATGTTCAACCAATGACACAAAATCACTTATTGGATGCACAAGAATGGTTAAAAACCCTAATTGGACGAGAATAAGCTTTGGGAGGACGAAAATGACCTAAATGTTCAACCAATGACACAAATGTACTTATTGGATGCACAAGATTGGTTAAAACCCCTAATTGGACGAGAATAAGCCTTGGGAGGACAAAAATGACCTAAATGTTCAACCAATGACATAAATGTACTTATTGGATGCACAAGATTGGTTAAAAACCCTAATTGGACGAGAATAAGCCTTGAGAGGACGAAAAAGACCTAAATGTTCAAACAATGACACAAAATCACTTATTGGATACACAAGATGGTTAAAAACCCTAATTGGACGAGAATTTGCATTGGGAAGACGAAAATGACCTAAATGTTCAACCAATGACACAAAATCACTTATTGGATGCACAAGATTGGTTAAAAACCCTAATTGGACGAGAATAAGCCTTGGGAGGACAAAAATGACCTAAATGTTCAACCAATGACCCAAAATCACTTATTGGATGCACAAGATTGGTTAAAAACCCCAATTGGACGAGAATAAGCTTTGGGAGGACGAAAATGATCTAAATGTTCAACCAATGACACAAATGTACTTATTGGATGCACAAGATTGGTTAAAAACCCTAATTGGAAGAGAATAAGCCTTTGGAGGACGAAAATGACCTAAATGTTCAACCAAAGACACAAATGTACTTATTGGATGCACAAGATTGGTTAATAACCCTAATTGGACGAGAATAAGCCTTGGGAGAACGAAAATGACCTAAATGTTCAACCAATGACACAAAATCTGTTATTGGATGCACAAGATTGCTTAAAAACCCTAATTGGACGAGAATAAGCCTAGAGACGACGAAAATGACCTAAATGTTCAACCAATGGCACAAATGTACTTATTGGATGCACAAGATTGGTTAAAAACCTTA
>JBBPBP010000532.1:49274-69923 GCA_037974735.1 Cicer chorassanicum
TTCAACCAATGACATAAATGTACTTATTGGATGCACAAGATTGGTTAAAAACCCTAATTGGACGAGAATAAGCCTTGAGAGGACGAAAAAGACCTAAATGTTCAAACAATGACACAAAATCACTTATTGGATGCACAAGATTGGTTAAAAACCCTAATTGGACGAGAATATGCATTGGGAAGACGAAAATGACCTAAATGTTCAACCAATGACACAAAATCACTTATTGGATGCACAAGATTGGTTAAAAACCCTAATTGGACGAGAATAAGCCTTGGGAGGACAAAAATGACCTAAATGTTCAACCAATGACCCAAAATCACTTATTGGATGCACAAGATTGGTTAAAAACCCCAATTGGACGAGAATAAGCTTTGGGAGGACGAAAATGACCTAAATGTTCAACCAATGACACAAATGTACTTATTGGATGCACAAGATTGGTTAAAAACCCTAATTGGAAGAGAATAAGCCTTTGGAGGACGAAAATGACCTAAATGTTCAACCAAAGACACAAATGTACTTATTGGATGCACAAGATTGGTTAAAAACCCTAATTGGACGAGAATAAGCCTTGGGAGAACGAAAATGACCTAAATGTTCAACCAATGACACAAAATCTCTTATTGGATGCACAAGATTGCTTAAAAACCCTAATTGGACGAGAATAAGCCTAGAGACGACGAAAATGACCAAAATGTTCAACCAATGGCACAAATGTACTTATTGGATGCACAAGATTGGTTAAAAACCTTAATTAGACGAGAATAAGCCTGGGGAGGATGAAAATGACCTAAATGTTCAAACAATGACACAAAATCACTTATTGGATGCACAAGATTGGTTAAAAACCCTAATTGGACGAGAAAAAGCCTTGGAAGGACGAAAATGACCTAAATGTTCAACCAATGACACAAAATCACTTATTGGAAGCACAAGATTGGTTCAAAACCCTAATTGGACGAGAATAAGACTTGGGAGGACGAAAATGACCTAAATGTTCAACCAATGACACAAAATCACTTATTGGATGCACAAGAATGGTTAAAAACCCTAATTGGACGAGAATAAGCTTTGGGAGGACGAAAATGACCTAAATGTTCAACCAATGACACAAAAGCACTTATTGGATGCACAAGATTGGTTAAAAACCCTAATTGGACGAGAATAAGCCTTGGGAGGACGAAAATGACCTAAATGTTCAACCAAGGACACAAAATCACTTATTGGATGCACAAGATTGGTTAAAAACCCTAATTGGACGAGAATAAGCCTTGGGAGGACAAAAATGACCTAAATGTTCAACCAATGACACAAAATCACTTATTGGATGCACAAGATTGGTTAAAAACCCCAATTGGACGAGAATAAGCCTTGGGAGGACGAAAATGACCTAAATGTTCAACCAATGACACAAAATCTCTTATTGGATGCACAAGATTGCTTAAAAACCCTAATTGGACGAGAATAAGCCTAGAGACGACGAAAATGACCTAAATGTTCAACCAATGGCACAAATGTACTTATTGGATGCACAAGATT
The DNA here is from genome assembly GCA_037974735.1 of Cicer chorassanicum. Taxonomy (NCBI): domain Eukaryota; kingdom Viridiplantae; phylum Streptophyta; class Magnoliopsida; order Fabales; family Fabaceae; genus Cicer; species Cicer chorassanicum. The sequence continues at coordinate 50,817 of JBBPBP010000532.1, forward strand.
GGTTAAAAACCTTAATTAGACGAGAATAAGCCTGGGGAGGATGAAAATGACCTAAATGTTCAAACAATGACACAAAATCACTTATTGGATGCACAAGATTGGTTAAAAACCCTAATTGGACGAGAAAAAGCCTTGGAAGGACGAAAATGACCTAAATGTTCAACCAATGACACAATATCACTTATTGGATGCACAAGATTGGTTCAAAACCCTAATTGGACGAGAATAAGACTTGGGAGGACGAAAATGACATAAATGTTCAACCAATGACACAAAATCACTTATTGGATGCACAAGAATGGTTAAAAACCCTAATTGGACGAGAATAAGCTTTGGGAGGACGAAAATGACCTAAATGTTCAACCAATGACACAAATGTACTTATTGGATGCACAAGATTGGTTCAAAACCCTAATTGGACGAGAATAAGCCTTGTGAGGACAAAAATGACCTAAATGTTCAACCAATGACACAAAATCACTTATTGGAAGCACAAGATTGGTTCAAAACCCTAATTGGACGAGAATAAGCCTTGTGAGGACGAAAATGACCTAAATGTTCAAACAATGACACAAAATCACTTATTGGATGCACAAGATTGGTTAAAAACCCTAATTGGACGAGAATATGCATTGCGAAGACGAAAATGACCTAAATGTTCAAACAATGACACAAAATCACTTATTGGATGCACAAGATTGGTTAAAAACCCTAATTGGACGAGAAAAAGCCTTGGGAGGACGAAAATGACCTAAATGTTCAACCAATGACACAAAATCACTTATTGGATGCACAAGATTGGTTAAAAACCCCAATTGGACGAGAATAAGCCTTGGGAGGACGAAAATGACCTAAATGTTCAACCAATGACACAAAATCTCTTATTGGATGCACAAGATTGCTTAAAAACCCTAATTGGACGAGAATAAGCCTAGAGACGACGAAAATGACCTAAATGTTCAACCAATGACACAAAATCACTTATTGGATGCACAAGATTGGTTAAAAACCCTAATTGGACGAGAATAAGCCTTGGGAGGACAAAAATGACCTAAATGTTCAACCAATGACACAAAATCACTTATTGGATGCACAAGATTGGTTAAAAACCCCAATTGGACGAGAATAAGCTTTGGGAGGACGAAAATGACCTAAATGTTCAACCAATGACACAAATGTACTTATTGGATGCACAAGATTGGTTAAAAACCCTAATTGGAAGAGAATAAGCCTTAGGAGGACGAAAATGACCTAAATGTTCAACCAAAGACATAAATGTACTTATTGGATGCACAAGATTGGTTAAAAACCCTAATTGGACGAGAATAAGCCTTGGGAGAACGAAAATGACCTAAATGTTCAAACAATGACACAAAATCACTTATTGGATGCACAAGATTGGTTAAAAACCCTAATTGGACGAGAATATGCCTTGGGAAGACGAAAATGACCTAAATGTTCAACCAATGACACAAAATCACTTATTGGATGCACAAGATTGGTTAAAAACCCCAATTGGACGAGAATAAGCATTGGGAGGACGAAAATGACCTAAATGTTCAACCAATGACACAAAATCTCTTATTGGATGCACAAGATTGCTTAAAAACCCTAATTGGACGAGAATCAGCCTAGGGAGGACGAAAATGACCTAAATGTTCAACCAATGGCACAAATGTACTTGTTGGATGCACAAGATTGGTTAAAAACCCTAATTGGACGAGAATAAGCCTTGGGAGGACGAAAATGACCTAAATGTTCAAACAATGACACAAAATCACTTGTTGGATGCACAAGATTGGTTAAAATCCCTAATTGGACGAGAAAAAGCCTTGGAAGGACGAAAATGACCTAAATGTTCAACCAATGACACAAAATCACTTATTGGATGCACAAGATTGGTTCAAAACCCTAATTGGACGAGAATAAGCCTTGGGAGGACGAAAATGACCTGAATGTTCAACCAATGACACAAAATCACTTACTGGATGCACAAGAATGGTTAAAAACCCCAATTGGACGAGAATAAGCTTTGGGAGGACGAAAATGACCTAAATGTTCAACCAATGACACAAATGTACTTATTGGATGCACAAGATTGGATAAAAATCCTAATTGGAGAAGAATAAGCCTAGGGAAGACGAAAATGACCTAAATGTTCAACCAATGACACAAAATCACTTATTGGATGCACAAGATTGTTTAAAAACCCCAATTGGACTAGAATAAGCCTTGGGAGGACGAAAATGACCTAAATGTTCAACCAATGACACAAATGTACTTATTGGATGCACAAGATTGGTTAAAAACCCTAATTGGACGAGAATAAGCCTTTGGAGGACGAAAATGACCTGAATGTTCAACCAAAGACACAAAATCACTTATTGGATGCACAAGATTGGTTAAAAACCCTAATTGGACGAGAATAAGCCTTGGGAGAACGAAAAATGACCTAAATGTTCAAACAATGACACAAATGTACTTATTGGATGCACAAGATTGGTTAAAAACCCTAATTGGAAGAGAATATGCCTTGGGAAGGCGAAAATGACCTAAATGTTCAACCAATGACACAAAATCACTTATTGGATGCACAATATTGGTTAAAAACCCCAATTGGACGAGAATAAGCATTGGGAGGACGAAAATGACCTAAATGTTCAACCAATGACACAAAATCTCTTATTGGATGCACAAGATTGCTTAAAAACCCTAATAGGACGAGAATCAGCCTAGGGAGGACGAAAATGACCTAAATGTTCAACCAATGACACAAAATCACTTATTGGATGCACAAGATTGGTTAAAAACCCCAATTGGACGAGAATAAGCATTGGGAGGACGAAAATGACCTAAATGTTCAACCAATGACACAAAATCTCTTATTGGATTCACAAGATTGCTTAAAAACCCTAATTGGACGAGATTCAGCCTAGGGAGGACGAAAATGACCTAAATGTTCAACCAATGGCACAAATGTACTTATTGGATGCACAAGATTGGTTCAAAACCCTAATTGGACGAGAATAAGCCTTGTGAGGACGAAAATGACCTAAATGTTCAACCAATGACACAAAATCACTTTTTGGATGCACAAGATTGGTTCAAAACCCTAATTGGACGAGAATAAGCCTAGGAAGGACGAAAATGACCTAAATGTTCAACCAATGACACAAATGTACTTATTGGATGCACAAGATTGGTTAAAAACCCTAATTGGATGAGAATAAGCCTAGGGAGGACGAAAATGACCTAAATGTTCAACCAATGACACAAAAGTACTTATTGGATGCACAAGATTGGTTAAAAACCCTAATTGGACGAGAATAAGCCTTGGGAGGACGAAAATGACCTAAATGTTCAACCAATGACACAAAATCACTTATTGGATGCACAAGAATGGTTAAAAACCCTAATTGGACGAGAATAAGACTTGGGAGGACGAAAATGACCTAAATGTTCAACCAATGACACAAAATCACTTATTGGATGCACAAGAATGGTTAAAAACCCTAATTGGACGAGAATAAGCTTTGGGAGGACGAAAATGACCTAAATGTTAATCCAATGACACAAATGTACTTATTGGATGCACAAGATTGGTTAAAAACCCTAATTGGATGAGAATAACCCTAGGGAGGACGAAAAGGATCTAAATGTTCATCCAATGACACAAAATCACTTATTGAATGCACAAGATTGTTTAAAAACCCTAATTGGACGAGAATAAGCCTTGGGAGGACGAAAATGACCTAAATGTTAAACCAATGACACAAAATCACTTATTGGATGCACAAGATTGGTTAAAAACCCTAATTGGACGAGAATAAGCCTTGGGAGGACGAAAATGACCTGAATGTTCAACCAATGACACAAAATCACTTATTGGATGCACAAGATTGGTTAAAAACTCTAATTGGACGAGAATAAGCCTTGGGAAGACGAAGATGACCTAAATGTTCAACCAATGACACAAATGTACTTATTGGATGCACAAGATTGGTTAAAAACCCTAATTGGACGAGAATAAGCCTTGGGAGGACGAAAATGACCTAAATGTTCAACCAATGACACAAATGTACTTATTGGATGCACAAGATTGGTTATAAGCCCTAATTGGACAAGAATAAGCCTTGGGAGGACGAAAATGACCTAAATGTTCAACCAATGACACAAATGTACTTATTGGATGCACAAGATTGGTTAAAAACCCTAATTGGACGAGAATAAGCCTTGGGAGGACGAAAATGACCTAAATGTTCAACCAATGACACAAAAGTACTTATTGGATGCACAAGATTGGTTAAAAACCCTAATTGGACGAGAATAAGCCTAGGGAGGAAGAAAATGACCTAAATGTTCAACCAATGACACAAATGTACTTATTGGATGCACAAGATTGGTTAAAAACCCTAATTGGACGAGAATAAGCCTTGGGAGGAAGAAAATGACCTAAATGTTCAACCAATGACACTAAATCACTTATTGGATGCACAAGATTTGTAAAAAACCCTAATTGGACGAGAATAAGCCTTGGGAGGACGAAAATGACCTAAATGTTCAACCAATGACACAAAATCACTTATTGGATGCACAAGATTGGTTAAAAACCCTAATTGGACGAGAATAAGCCTAGGAAGGACGAAAATGACCTAAATGTTCAACCAATGACACAAATGTACTTATTGGATGCACAAGATTAGTTAAAAACCCTAATTGGACGAGAAGAAGCCTTGGGAGGACAAAAATGACCTAAATGTTCAACCAATGACACAAAATCACTTATTGGATGCACAAGATTGGTTAAAAACCCTAATTGGACCAGAATAAGCCTTGGGAGGACGAAAATGACCTAAATATTCAACCAATGACACAAAATCACTTACTGGATGCACAAGACTAGTTAAAAACCCTACTTGGACGAGAATAAGCCTTGGGAGGTCGAAAATGACCTAAATGTTCAACCAATGACACAAATGTACTTATTGGATGCACAAGATTGGTTAAAAACCCTAATTGGACGAGAATAAGCCTTGGGAGGACGAAAATGACCTAAATGTTCAACCAATGACACAAATGTACTTATTGGATGCACAAGATTGGTTAAAAACCCTAATACGATGAGAATAAGCCTTGGGAGGACGAAAATGACCTAAATGTTCAACCAACGACACAAAATCACTTATTGGATGCACAAGATTGGTTAAAAACCCTAATTGGACGAGAATAAGCCTTGGGAGGACGAAAATGACCTAAATGTTCAACCAATGACACAAAAGTACTTATTGGATGCACAAGATTGGTTAAAAACCCTAATTGGACGAGAATAAGCCTTGGGAGGACGAAAATGACCTAAATGTTCAAATAATGAAAACAACTGTACTTATTGGATGCACAAGATTGGTTAAAAACCCTAATTGGACGAGAATAAGCCTTTGGAGGACGAAAATGACCTAAATGTTCAACCAATGACACAAATGTACTTATTGGATGCACAAGATTGGTTAAAAACCCTAATTGGACGAGAATAAGCCTAAGGAGGACGAAAATGACCTAAATGTTCAACCAATGACACAAAATAACTTATTGGATGCACAAGATTGGTTAAAAACCCTAATTGGACGAGAATAAGCCTTGGGAGGACGAAAATGACCTAAATGTTCAACCAATGACACAAAATAACTTATTGGATGCACAAGATTGGTTCAAAACCCTAATTGGACGAGAATAAGCCTAGGTAGGACGAAAATGACCTAAATGTTCAACCAATGACACAAATGTACTTATTGGATGAACAAGATTGGTTAAAAACCCTAATCGGAGGAGAATAAGCCTAGGGAGGACGAAAATGACCTAAATGTTCAACCATTGACACAAAATCACTTATTGGATGCACAAGATTGGTTAAAAACCCTAATTGGACGAGAATAAGCCTTGGGAGGACGAAAATGACCTGAATGTTCAACCAATGACACAAAATCACTTATTGGATGCACAAGATTGGTTAAAAACCCTAATTGGACGAGAATAAGCCTTGGGAGGACGAAAATGACCTAAATGTTCAACCAATGACACAAAAGTACTTATTGGATGCACAAGATTGGTTAAAAACCCTAATTGGACGAGAATAACCCTTGGGAGGACGAAAATGACCTAAATGTTCAACCAATGACACAAAATCACTTATTGGATGCACAAGATTGGTTAAAAACCCTAATTGGACGAGAATAAGCCTTGGGAGGACGAAAATGACCTAAATGTTCAACCAATGACACAAATGTACTTATTGGATGCACAAGATTGGTTAAAAACCCTAATTTGACGAGAATAAGCCTCGGGAGGAAGAAAATGACCTAAATGTTCAACCAATGACACAAAATCACTTATTGGATGCACAAGATTGGTTAAAAACCCTAATTGGACGAGAATAAGCCTTGGGAGGACGAAAATGACCTAAATGTTCAACCAATGACACAAAATCTCTTATTGGATGCACAAGATTGCTTAAAAACCCTAATTGGACGAGAATAAGCCTAGAGACGACGAAAATGACCTAAATGTTCAACCAATGACACAAAATCACTTATTGGATGCACAAGATTGGTTCAAAACCCTAATTGGACGAGAATAAGCCTAGGGAGGACGAAAATGACCTAAATGTTCAACCAATGACACAAAATCAGTTATTGGATGCACAAGATTGGTTAAAACCCCTAATTGGACGAGAATAAGCCTTGGGGGGACTAAAATGACCTAAATGTTCAACCAATGACATAAATGTACTTATTGGACGCACAAGATTGGTTAAAATCCCTTATTGGACGAGAATAAGCCTTGGGAGGACGAAAATGACCTAAATGTTCAAACAATGACACAAAATCACTTATTGGATGCACAAGATTGGTTAAAAACCCTAATTGGACGAGAATATGCATTGCGAAGACGAAAATGACCTAAATGTTCAAACAATGACACAAAATCACTTATTGGATGCACAAGATTGGTTAAAAACCCTAATTGGACGAGAAAAAGCCTTGGGAGGACGAAAATGACCTAAATGTTCAACCAATGACACAAAATCACTTATTGGATGCACAAGATTGGTTAAAAACCCCAATTGGACGAGAATAAGCCTTGGGAGGACGAAAATGACCTAAATGTTCAACCAATGACACAAAATCACTTATTGGATGCACAAGAATGGTTAAAAACCCTAATTGGACGAGAAAAAGCCTTGGAAGGACGAAAATGACCTAAATGTTCAACCAATGACACAAAATCACTTATTGGATGCACAAGATTGGTTCAAAACCCTAATTGGACGAGAATAAGACTTGGGAGGACGAAAATGACATAAATGTTCAACCAATGACACAAAATCACTTATTGGATGCACAAGAATGGTTAAAAACCCTAATTGGACGAGAATAAGCTTTGGGAGGACGAAAATGACCTAAATGTTCAACCAATGACACAAATGTACTTATTGGATGCACAAGATTGGTTCAAAACCCTAATTGGACGAGAATAAGACTTGGGAGGACGGAAATGACCTAAATGTTCAACCAATGACACAAAATTACTTATTGGATGCACAAGATTGGTTCAAAACCCTAATTGGACGAGAATAAGCCTAGGGAGGACGAAAAATGACCTAAATGTTGAACCAATGACACAAATGTACTTATTGGATGCACAAGATTGGATAAAAATCCTAATTGGAGAAGAATAAGCCTTGGGAGGACGAAAATGACCTAAATGTTCAACCAATGACACAAAATCACTTATTGGATGCACAAGATTGGTTCAAAACCCTAATTGGACGAGAATAAGCCTTGTGAGGACGAAAATGACCTAAATGTTCAACCAATGACACAAAATCACTTATTGGATGCACAAGATTGGTTCAAAACCCTAATTGGACGAGAATAAGCCTAGGAAGGACGAAAATGACCTAAATGTTCAACCAATGACACAAATGTACTTATTGGATGCACAAGATTGGTTAAAAACCCTAATTGGATGAGAATAAGCCTAGGGAGGACGAAAATGACCTAAATGTTCAACCAATGACACAAAATCACTTATTGGATGCACAAGATTGGTTAAAACCCCTAATTCGACGAGAATAAGCCTTGGGAGGACAAAAATGACCTAAATGTTCAACCAATGACATAAATGTACTTATTGGACGCACAAGATTGGTTAAAAACCCTAATTGGACGAGAATCAGCCTAGGGAGGACGAAAATGACCTAAATGTTCAACCAATGGCACCAATGTACTTGTTGGATGCACAAGATTGGTTAAAAACCCTAATTGGACGAGAATATGCATTGCGAAGACGAAAATGACCTAAATGTTCAAACAATGACACAAAATCACTTATTGGATGCACAAGATTGGTTAAAAACCCTAATTGGAAGAGAAAAAGCCTTGGAGGACGAAAATGACCTAAATGTTCAACCAATGACACAAAATCACTTATTGGATGCACAAGAATGGTTAAAAACCCTAATTGGACGAGAATAAGACTTGGGAGGACGAAAATGACCTAAATGTTCAACCAATGACACAAAATCACTTATTGGATGCACAAGAATGGTTAAAAACCCCAATTGGACGAGAATAAGCTTTGAGAGGACGAAAATGACCTAAATGTTCAACCAATGACACAAATGTACTTGTTGGATGCACAAGATTGGTTAAAAACCCTAATTGGATGAGAATAAGCCTAGGGAAGACGAAAATGACCTAAATGTTCAACCAATGACACCAAATCAATTATTGGATGCACAAGATTGTTTAAAAACCCTAATTGGACTAGAATAAGCCTTGGGAGGACGAAAATGACCTAAATGTTCAACCAATGACACAAAATCACTTATTGGATGCACAAGATTGGTTAAAAACCCTAATTGGACGAGAATAAGCCTTGGGAGGACGAAAATGACCTGAATGTTCAACCAATGACACAAAATCACTTATTGGATGCACAAGATTGGTTAAAAACCCCAATTGGACGAGAATAAGCTTTGGGAGGACGAAAATGACCTAAATGTTCAACCAATGACACAAATGTACTTATTGGATGCACAAGATTGGATAAAAATCCTAATTGGAGAAGAATAAGCCTTGGGAGGACGAAAATGACCTAAATGTTCAACCAATGACACAAAATCACTTATTGGATGCACAAGATTGGTTCAAAACCCTAATTGGACGAGAATAAGCCTTGTGAGGACGAAAATGACCTAAATGTTCAACCAATGACACAAAATCACTTATTGGATGCACAAGATTGGTTCAAAACCCTAATTGGACGAGAATAAGCCTAGGAAGGACGAAAATGACCTAAATGTTCAACCAATGACACAAATGTACTTATTGGATGCACAAGATTGGTTAAAAACCCTAATTGGATGAGAATAAGCCTAGGGAGGACGAAAATGACCTAAATGTTCAACCAATGACACAAAATCACTTATTGGATGCACAAGATTGGTTAAAACCCCTAATTGGACGAGAATAAGCCTTGGGAGGACGAAAATGACCTGAATGTTCAACCAATGACACAAAATCACTTATTGGATGCACAAGATTGGTTAAAAACTCTAATTGGACGAGAATAAGCCTTGGGAGGACGAAGATGACCTAAATGTTCAACCAATGACACAAATGTACTTATTGGATGCACAATATTGGTTAAAAATCCTAATTGGACGAGAATAAGCCTTGGGAGGACGAAAAGGGCCTAAATGTTCAAGCAATGACACAAAATCACTTATTGGATGCACAAGATTGGTTAAAAACCCTAATTGGGCGAGAATAAGCCTTGGGAGGACGAAAATGACCTAAATGTTCAACCAATGACACAAAATCACTTATTGGATGCACAAGATTGGTTAAAAACTCTAATTGGACGAGAATAAGCCTTGGGAGGACGAAGATGACCTAAATGTTCAACCAATGACACAAATGTACTTATTGGATGCACAAGATTGGTTAAAAATCCTAATTTGGACGAGAATAAGCCTTGGGAGGATGAAAAGGACCTAAATGTTCGACATATGACGCAAAATAACTTATTGGATGCACTAGATTGGTTAAAAGCCCTAATTGGACGAGAATAAGCCTTGGGATGACGAAAATGACCTAAATGTTCAACCAATGACACAAAATCACTTATTGGATGCACAAGATTGGTTAAAAACCTTAATTTAGACGAAAATAAGCCTTGGGAGGACGAAAATGACATAAATGTTCAACCAATGACACAAAATCACTTATTGGATGCACAAGATTGGTTAAAAACCCTAATTGGACGAGAATAAGCCTTGGGAGGACGAAAATGACCTAAATGTTCAACCAATGACACAAAATCACTTATTGGATGCACAAGATTGGTTAAAAACCCTAATTGGACGAGAATAAGCCTTGGGAGGACGAAAATGACCTGAATGTTCAACCAATGACACAAAATCACTTATTGGATGCACAAGAATGGTTAAAAACCCTAATTGGACGAGAATAAGCTTTGGGAGGACGAAAATGACCTAAATGTTCAACCAATGACACAAATGTACTTATTGGATGCACAAGATTGGTTAAAACCCTAATTGGATGAGAATAAGCCTAGGGAGGACGAAAATGATATAAATATTCAACCAATGACACAAAATCACTTATTGGATGCACAAGATTGTTTAAAAACCCTAATTGGACGAGAATAAGCCTTGGGAGGACGAAAATGACCTAAATGTTCAACCAATGACACAAAATCACTTATTGGATGCACAAGATTGGTTAAAAACTCTAATTGGACGAGAATAAGCCTTGGGAGGACGAAGATGACCTAAATGTTCATCCAATGACACAAATGTACTTATTGGATGCATAAGATTGGTTAAAAATCCTAATTGGACGAGAATAAGCCTTGGGAGGACGAACATGACCTAAATGTTCAACCAATGACACAAATGTACTTATTGGATGCACAAGAATGGTTAAAAACGCTAATTGGATGAGAATAAGCCTAGGGAGGACGAAAATGACCTAAATGTTCAACCAATGACACAAATGTACTTATTGGATGCACAAGATTTATTAAAAATCCTAATTGGACGAGAATAAGCCTTGGGAGGACGAAAATGACCTAAATGTTCAAGCAATGACACAAAATCACTTATTGGATGCACAAGATTGGTTAAAAACCCTAATTGGACGAGAAAAAGCCTTGGAAGGACGAAAATGACCTAAATGTTCAACCAATGACACAAAATCACTTATTGGATGCACAAGATTGGTTAAAAACCCTAATTGGACGAGAAAAAGCCTTGGGAGGACGAAAATGACCTAAATGTTCAACCAATGACACAAAATCACTTATTGGATGCACAAGATTGGTTAAAAACCCTAATTGGACGAGAATAAGCCTTGAGAGGACGAAAATGACCTAAATGTTCAACCAATGACACAAAATTACTTATTGGATGCACAAGATTGGTTAAAAACCCTAATTGGACGAGAATAAGACTAGGTAGGATGAAAATGACCTAAATGTTCAACCAATGACACAAAATCACTTATTGGATGCACAAGATTGGTTAAAAACCCTAATTGGACGAGAATAAGCCTTGGGAGGACGAAAATGACCTAAATGTTCAACCAATGACACAAAATCACTTATTGGATGCACAAGATTGGTTAAAAACCATAATTTGACGAGAATAAGCCTTGGGAGGACGAAAATGACCTAAATGTTCAACCAATGACACAAAATCACTTATTGGATGCACAAGATTGGTTAAAAACCCTAATTGGACGAGAATAAGCCTTGGGAGGACGAAAATGACCTAAATGTTCAACCAATGACACAAAATCACTTATTGGATGCACAAGATTGGTTAAAAACCCTAATTGGACGAGAATAAGCCTTGGGAGGACGAAAATTGCCTAAATGTTCAACCAATGACACAAAATCACTTATTGGATGCACAAGATTGGTTAAAAACCCTAATTGGACGAGAATAAGCCTTGGGAGGAGGATAATGACCTAAATGTTCAACCAATAACACAAATGTACTTATTGGATGCACAAGATTGATTAAAAACCCTAATTGGATGAGAATAAGGCTTGGGAGGACGAAAATGACCTAAATGTTCAACCAATGGCACAAAATCACTTATTGGATGCACAAGATTGGTTAAAAACCCTAATTGGACGAGAATAAGCCTTGGGAGGACGAAAATGACCTAAATGTTCAACCAATGACACAAAATCACTTATTGGATGCACAAGATTGGTTAAAAACCCTAATTGGACGAGAATAAGCCATGTGAGGACGAAAATGACCTAAATGTTCAACCAATGACACAAAATCACTTATTGGATGCACAAGATTGGTTAAAAACCCTAATTGGACGAGAATAAGCCTTGGGAGGACGAAAATGACCTAAATGTTCAACCAATGACACAAAATCACTTATTGGATGCACAAGATTGCTTAAAAACCCTAGTTGGACAAGAATAAGCCTTGGGAGAATGAAAATGACCTAAATGTTTAACCAAAGACACAAATGTACTTATTCGATGCACAAGAATAGTTAAAAACCCTAATTGGACGAGAATAAGCCTTGGGAGGACGAAAATGACCTAAATGTTCAACCAATGACACAAATGTACTTATTGGATGCACAAGATTGGTTAAAAACCCTAATTGGACGAGAATAAGCCTTGGGAGGACGAAAATAACCTAAATGTTCAAACAATGACACAAAATCCTTTATTGGATGCACAAGATTGGTTAAAAACCCTAATTGGACGAGAATAAGCCTTGGGAGGACGAAAATGACCTAAATGTTCAACCAATGACACAAAATCACTTATTGGATGCACAAGATTGGTTAAAAACCCTAATTGGATTAGAATAATCCTTGGGAGGACGAAAATGACCTAAATTTTCAACCAATGACACAAAAGTACTTATTAGATGCACAAGATTGGTTAAAAACCCTAATTGGACGAGAATAAGCCTTGGGAGGATGAAAATAACCTAAATGTTCAAACAATGACACAAAATCACTTATTGGATGCACAAGATTGGTTCAAAACCTTAATTGGACGAGAATAAGCCTTAAGAGGACGAAAATGACCTAAATGTTCAACCAATGACACAAAATCACTTATTGGATGCACAAGATTGGTTAAAAACCCTAATTGGACGAGAATAAGCCTTGGGAGGACGAAAATGACCTAAATGTTCAACCAATGACACAAAATCACTTATTGGATGCACAAGATTGGTTAAAAACCCTAATTGGATTAGAATAATCCTTGGGAGGACGAAAATGACCTAAATTTTCAACCAATGACACAAAAGTACTTATTAGATGCACAAGATTGGTTAAAAACCCTAATTGGACGAGAATAATCCTTGGGAGGACGAAATGACCTAAATTTTCAACCAATGACACAAAAGTACTTATTGGATGCACAAGATTGGTTAAAAACCCTAATTGGACGAGAATAAGCCTTGGGAGGACGAAAATGACCTAAATGTTCAACCAATGACACAAAATCACTTATTGGATTCACAAGATTGGTTAAAAACCCTAATTGGACGTGAATAAGCCTTGGGAGGACGTAAATGACATAAATGTTCAACCAATGACACAAATGTACTTATTGGATGCACAAGATTGGTTAAAAACCCTAATTGGACGAGAATAAGCCTTGGGAGGACGAAAATGACCTAAATGTTCAACCAATGACACAAAATCACTTATTGGATGCACAAGATTGGTTAAAAACCCTAATTGGACGAGAATAAGTATAGGGAGGACGAAAATGACCTAAATGTTCAACCAATGACACAAAATCACTTATTGGATGCACAAGATTGGTTAAAAACCCTAATTGGACGAGAATAAGCCTAGGGAGGACGAAAATGACCTAAATGTTCAACCAATGACACAAAATCACTTATTGGATGCACAAGATTGGTTAAAAATTCTAATTGGGCGAGAATAAGCATAGGGAGGACGAAAATGACCTAAATGTTCAACCAATGACACAAATGTAGTTATTGGATGCACAAGATTGGTTAAAAACCCTAATTGGACGAGAATAAGCCTTGGGAGGACGAAAATGACCTAAATGTTCAACCAATGACACAAAATCACTTATTGGATGCACAAGATTGGTTAAAAACCCTAATTGGACGAGAATAAGCCTTGGTAGGACGAAAATGACCTAAACGTTCAACAAATGACACAAAATTACTTATTGGATGCATAAGATTGGTTAAAAACCCTAATTGGACGAGAATAAGCCTTGGGAGGACGAAAATGACCTAAATATTCAACCAATGACACAAATGTACTTATTGGATGCACAAGATTGGTTAAAAACCCTAATTGGACGAGAATAAGCCTTGGGAGGACGAAAAATGACCTAAATGTTCAACCAATGACACAAATGTACTTATTGGATGCACAAGATTGGTTAAAAACCTTAATTAACCGAGAATAAGCCTTGGGAGGACGAAAATGACCTAAATGTTCAACCAATGACACAAAATCACTTATTGGATGCACAAGATTGGTTAAAAACCCTAATTGGACGAGAATAAGCCTTGGGAGGACGAAAATGACCTAAATGTTCAACCAATGACACAAATGTACTTATTGGATGCACAAGATTGGTTAAAAACCCTAATTGGACGAGAATAAGCCTTGGGAAGACAAAAATGACCTAAATGTTCAACCAACGAAACAAAATAACTTATTGGATGCACAAGATTGGTTAAAAACCCTAATTGGACGAGAATAAGCCTTGGGAGGACGAAAATGACCTAAATGTTCAACCAATGACACAAATGTACTTATTGGATGCACAAGATTGGTTAAAAACCCTAATTAAACGAGAATAAGCCTTGGGAGGACGAAAATGACCTAAATGTTCAACCAACGGCACAAAATCACTTATTGGATGCACAAGATTGGTTAAAAACCCTAATTGGACGAGAATAAGCCTTGGGAGGACGAAAATGACCTAAATGTTCAACCAATGACACAAAATCACTTATTGGATGCACAAGATTGGTTAAAAACCCTAATTGGACGAGAATAAGCCTTGGGAGGACGAAATTGACCTAAATGTTCAACCAATGACACAAAATCATTTATTAGATGCAAAAGATTGGTTAAAAACCGTAATTGGACGAGAATAAGCCTTGGGAGGACGAAAATGACTTAAATGTTCAACCAATGACACAAAATCACTTATTGAATGCACAAGATTGGTTAAAAACCGTAATTGGACGAGAATAAGCCTTGGGAGGACGAAAATGACCTAAATGTTCAATCAATGACACAAAATCACTTATTGGATGCACAAGATTGGTTAAAAACCCTAATTGGACGAGAATAAGCCTTGGGAAAACGAAAATGACCTAAATTTTCAACCAATGACACAAAATCACTTATTGGATGCACAAGATTGGTTAAAAACCCTAATTAGACGAGAATAAGCCTTGCGAGTACAAAAATGACCTAAATGTTCAACCAATGACACAAAGTCACTTATTGGATGCACAAGATTGGTTAAAAACCCTAATTAGATGAGAATAAGCCTTGCGGGGACGAAAATGACCTAAATGTTCAACCAATGACACAAAATCAGTTATTGGATGCACAAGATTGGTTAAAAACCCTAATTGGACGAGAATAAGCCTAGGGAGGAAGAAAAAAACCTAAATGTTCAACCAATGACACAAATGTACTTATTGGATGCACAAGATTATTTAAAAACCCTAATTGGACGAGAATAAGCCTAGAGAGGACGAAAATGACCAAAATGTTCAACCAATTACACAAAATCACTTATTGGATGCACAAGATTTGTTAAGAACCCTAATTGGACAAGAATAAGCCTTGGGAGGACGAAAATGACCAAAATGTTCAACCAATGACACAAAATCACTTATTGGATGCACAAGATTGGTTAAAAACCCTAATTGGACGAGAATAAGCCTTGGGAGGACGAAAATGAGCTAAATGTTCAACCAATAGCACAAAGATTGGATGCATAAGATTGGTTAAAAACCCTAATTGGACGAGAATAAGCCTAGGGAGGACGAAAATGACCTAAATGTTCAACCAAGGACACAAAATCACTTATTAGATGCACAAGATTGGTTAAAAACCCTAATTGGATGAGAATAAGCCTTGGGAAAACCAAAATGACCTAAATTTTCAACCAATGACACAAATGTACTTATTGGATGCACAAGATTGGTTAAAAACCCTAATTGGACGAGAATAAGCCTTGGGAGGACGAAAATGACCTAAATGTTCAACCAATGACACAAAATCACTTATTGGATGCACAAGATTGGTTAAAAACCCTAATTGGACGAGAATAAGCCTTGGGAGGACGAAAATGACCTAAATGTTCAACCAATGACACAAATGTACTTATTGGATGCACAAGATTGGTTAAAAACCCTAATTGGACGAGAGTAAGCCTTGGGAGGACGAAAATGACCTAATTGTTCATCCAACGACACAAAATCACTTATTGGATGCACAAGATTGGTTAAAAACCCTAATTGGACGAGAATAAGCCTTGGGAGGACGAAAATGACCTAAATGTTCAACCAATGACACAAAATCACTTATTGGATGCACAAGATTGGTTAAAAACCCTAATTGGACGAGAATAAGCCTTGGGAGGACGAAAATGACCTAAATGTATAACCAATGATACAAAATCACTTATTGGATGCACAAGATTGGTTAAAAACCCTAATTGGACGAGAATAAGCCTTGGGAGGACGAAAATGACCTAAATGTTCAACCAATGACACAAATGTACTTATTGGATGCACAAGATTGGTTAAAAACCCTAATTCGACGAGAATAAGCCTTCGGATGACAAAAATGACCTAAATGTTCAACCAATGACACAAAATCACTTATTGGATGCACAAGATTGGTTAAAAACCCTAATTGGACGAGAATAAGCCTTGGGAGGACGAAAATGACTTAAATGTTCAACCAACGACACAAAATCACTTATTGGATGCACAAGATTGGTTAAAAACCCTAATTGGACGAGAATAAGCCTTGGGAGGACGAAAATGACCTAAATGTTCAACCAATGACACAAAATCACTTATTGGATGCACAAGATTGGTTAAAAACCCTAATTGGACGAGAATAAGCCTTGGGAGGAAGAAAATGACCTAAATGTTCAACCAATGACACTAAATCACTTATTGGATGCACAAGATTGGTTAAAATCCCTAATTGGACGAGAATAAGCCTTGGGAGGACGAAAATGACCTAAATGTTCAACCAATGACACAAAATCACTTATTGGATGCACAAGATTGGTTAAAAACCCTAATTGGACGAGAATAAGCCTTGGGAGGACGAAAATGACCTAAATCTTCAACCAATGATACCAAATCACTTATTGGATGCACAAGATTGGTTAAAAACCCTAATTGGACGAGAATAAGCCTAGGGAGGACGAAAATGACCTAAATGTTCAACCAATGACACAAATGTACTTATTGGATGCACAAGATTGGTTAAAAACCCTAATTGGACGAGAATAAGCCTACGGAGGACAAAAATGACCTAAATGTTTAACCAATGACACAAATTTACTTATTGGATGCACAAGATTGGTTAAAAACCCTAATTGGACGAGAATAAGCCTTGGGAGGACGAAAATGACCTAAATGTTCAACCAATGACACAAAATCACTTATTGGATGCACAATATTGGTTTAAAACACTAATTGGACGAGAATAAGCCTTGGAAGGACGAAAATGACCTAAATGTTCAACCAATGACACAAAATCACTTATTGGATGCACAAGATTGGTTAAAAACCCTAATTGGACGAGAATAAGCCTTGGGAGGACGAAAATGACCTAAATGTTCAACCAATGACACAAAATCACTTATTGGATGCACAAGATTGGTTAAAAACCCTAATTGGACGAGAATAAGCATTGGGAGGACGAAAATGACCTAAATGTTCAACCAATGACACAAATGTACTTATTGAAATCCCAAGATTGGTTAAAAACCCTAATTGGACGAGAATAAGCATTGGGAGGACGAAAATGACCTAAATGTTCAACCAATGACACAAAATCACTTATTGGATGCACAAGATTGGTTAAAAACCCTAATTGGACGAGAATAAGCCAAGGGAGGACGAAAATGACCTAAATGTTCAACCAATGACACAAAATCAATTATTGGATGCACAAGATTGGTTAAAAACCCTAATTGGACGAGAATAAGCCTTGGGAGGACGAAAATGACCTAAATGTTCAACCAATGACACAAAATCACTTATTGGATGCACAAGATTGGTTAAAAACCCTAATTGGACGAGAATAAGCCTTCGGAGGACGAAAATGACCTAAATGTTCAACCAATGACACAAATGTACTTATTGGATGCACAAGATAAATTAAAAACCCTAATTGGACGAGAATAAGCCTAGGGAGGACGAAAATGACCTAAATGTTCAACCAATGACACAAATGTACTTATTGGATGCACAAGATTGGTTAAAAACCCTAATTGGATGAGAATAAGCCTAAGGAGGACGAAAAAGACCTAAATGTTCAACCAATGACACAAAATCACTTATTGGATGCACAAGATTGTTTAAAACCCCTAATTGGACGAGAATAAGCCTTGGGGGGACGAAAATGACCTAAATGTTCAACCAATGACATAAATGTACTTATTGGACGCACAAGATTGGTTAAAATCCCTTATTGGACGAGAATAAGCCTTGGGAGGACGAAAATGACCTAAATGTTCAAACAATGACACAAAATCACTTATTGGATGCACAAGATTGGTTAAAAACCCTAATTGGACGAGAATATGCATTGCGAAGACGAAAATGACCTAAATGTTCAAACAATGACACAAAATCACTTATTGGATGCACAAGATTGGTTAAAAACCCTAATTGGACGAGAAAAAGCCTTGGGAGGACGAAAATGACCTAAATGTTCAACCAATGACACAAAATCACTTATTGGATGCACAAGATTGGTTAAAAAC
>JBBPBP010000533.1:17762-34640 GCA_037974735.1 Cicer chorassanicum
AAAATAAGCAAAAAAAAAAGAATGAAAAAAAAAGTATCATGATACCCCTACCGAACATGTTCTCGAGCTAAAATCATGGATGAATTGAAGCATACAAAGATGATCTAAACCAACTGAAAGACCCTACGGCTAAAAGCTTGGAAATATTACAAACCATCAATACTTGAAATCATGGGAACCCTTCATGGAAAAAAGTATATCACGAAGAACTCATGTTTACCCCTTGATTTCATAAGTCTAACAATTTTTACCTTTTAGTCTACTTTTTGGTCAACCACAAGTCACTTGTCCACAAGATTTGAACCTGATACTGATGAGATTCATCTTTATCCTCCACCCTCTACTTCTGGGTCATGGACATATTTTTTTTTGGCTTTTCGCCACAGGTGAACCTCTAGAAGTTGGGTCGTCTATGTTGAACTTTAATCACTATAGCTTATTACTTTGATGCCATGAAAAAATACATCAATCTAAAGAAAAATGTCAAATCTTGTATGAACCTTTAAGGACATTTGAAAAAAACCTCTCCTAGACATTATGTTGAAGACATTGACGAGGTTGCATATAGTTTCTGAGTTTATCCAAGGGGCAAAGTCAACAATGAAGATATTATCAAGTTCTCTCAATTTGATTCTAAAGCACTGATAATATTGCTAAGTATAAAGTCTTATGATACTTTATTATATTGACACATTCTTGTTTCCTTAATATTATGAGTATCAATAAATGCATTTTGTTTTCTCTTCCTTTCTACCCCTCATATATTTAACGATTTCTTACCCAACATTATATACATTTCTTTTATTCTAACCATGTACCATACATATTTGGAAGTAGTTCGTTCATAAATAAGTTTGCTAAGATTTCATTACATAATTTCAGTTATGCTATTAATTCCACTAAAGGAGATGGGAATGATAAAAATAAAATCCCTTATTTGGATGGACCTCAATATGTTGGGACATGTAGTTAACGTCATGTTAATCCCCTAGAAAGGTCGTTTTATCTTTATCATTATATAATCGTGCTTTGAATATACCAATCACGTGGAGGAATTTGAAGTTTGTACCATGACTATTGTAGCCACCTACAAATCAAAAGTGAAATGCTGAAAGCATATGGGGATTTGACCTAATCATCAATCAGTTTAATCAAGGATGTAAAATTTGGGATAAGAATATGATCATTTATATGTACATATTAGAAAAATGTCTAAAAAGTCATTTTCTATCATGACCCTCAACAATATAATCAAGTTGTTGGTATTCTAGCTGTTTTATCTTCAATGTTCAAAATAAGTCATGATAAAGAATTGTCACTCACAAGAATGAAAGTCACTACCCTGCTTATTATCAAACGTATAAGAAAAGCTAGATGGAAAGTTCTCGTACCAAATATTACCTCGTAACTGTGGAATACCCTCCCTGAGTATCAGACTATAACTAGGGCACCCCTTTGTTCCTTATTATATAGAATAAAGGCAGTGCGACCCATTCAAAAAAAATCCCTTATCAAGAGTAATGATCTGTGTTCGCCGACTGAATTCAATTCAAGAAATTTTTTGACTACCTCATGTCAAGGACAATTATTTCAAAAGATTTTAAAAGAAGAACATATGAACTTCAGAGCTTCAAAAGAAAGAAATAGCGCTCAAGAAGATTTCACATATCTAAAAGGACTAGCATGACAAGTGGACTCCCAACTATATGAGCCCAAGTACCATAAAAAAAAATACATTTAAGTGTGGCTCTGATCCACCCCAATATGGATCGAGAAGACTTATCACTACTTGCACACATTGATGCTTCAAAAAGTATTACATCTAAATGAAGACCCGCTAGGTTGAAAATCCAAAAGGACGGCCTATGCAAAAATTAGGGTATAAAAAAATAAAATAATAATAATAAATACCCGCTAGGTTGAAAACCTGAAAGGGCGACCTAGGAAAAAATTAGGGTACAAAAAAATAATAAATACCCGTTAGGTTGAAAACCTGAAAGGGCAACCTAAGCAAAAATTAGGGTACAAAAATAAATAAAGACCCACTTGGTTGAAAATCCAAAAGGACAACCCTGGAAAAAGTTAGGATATAAATTCGAATAAAGACCTGCTAGGTCAAAAACTTGAAGATGCGGCTTAGACGAAAATGAATTAAGACCTGTTAGGTCAAAAAACCCAGAAGGGCGACCCAGGAAAAAATTATGCCCACAAAAAAAAAGGAATGAAGAAGTTCACTAGCTTGAGAATAAAAGAAAATGAGCAAATAATATGGCTTACACGGATCAAAGTCAAAGCAATATATTCTGAAAGGTTTCGAAGATAAATTGGGGTAAATCATATCCTCCAAACTGGGTTAATAACGTGATTCACATTATGTTATGATTTATTAGCACACTTCTTTTATGAAATACTACTAATAAATTGGGTCATTTACCCATATGAGATCACCTAATCTTCTTCTCTTCCTATGAATCATTCTTTTTTTTGTACCATAGATTTTTTCACTAAATATCATCGTCTAAACTAATTTCTTGAGTTATGAATCTTTTTGTCAAAATGCATTTTTATGATAATCATATGTTGGGGCACAAGATATGTGAATGTCAAGAGGCCAAAACTAGTATGATGTCTTTACACATAAGGTAGTGGTAACTAGAGATCAGGTCGAAGATGTAACAAAAATCTCTTTAAAGATCAAAAGGACAATCTCAACTATTTATTTGAAGTTGTGCATATTCTTCATCCATGAATCCAAGGATCATGTTCGTAAGGAGGTGAAAGAAATAAATAAAAAAATTGTAAAAAAGTTGATTGAAAAAATTAAAAAAAAAAAAGAGATGAAAATGAAGGAAAATGTTCATTCATCAAATGCATTCATGACATTTCATATTTTCAATAGTATATAAATTTAAAGTCAGGCCTACTGACCCACACACTTTAATTTAAAGTTGGGATGACTAACCTGCACCCTCTAATTTAAAACCCAAGACGATTCCACGTTACCTCACATCGATATTCCGGTTGACAATGTGTCCTACAATTCGCTCTTCTCTTTTATGAATGTTTTCTCTGGGTATAATCAAATTAAGATGACAGTCGAAGATATGAAAAAAATTACTTTCATCACCCCTTGGGGAACATCTTGTTAAAAAGTAATGCCTTTTAGTCTGAAGAATCTTGGGACAACCTACCAAAGAGTTATGGTAGCCATATTCCATGGCATAGTTCATAAAGAGGTAGAAGTTTATATAGATGACATGATGTAAAAAAAAACTTTTCGAAAGGCTTAGAAAGTTTAAGCTAAAGCTTAATCCTTTCAAGTGCACTTTCGGCGTGAGGTCGGACAAATTATTGGGATTTGTGGTTAGTTAGAAAGGAATACAAGTTGACCCCGATAAGGTTCATGCCATTTTAGAAATGCTTCCCCCAAGTACAGAAAAAGAAGTTCACATTTTTTTCGGATACCAAATAATATTTCCAGATTTATATCACAAAGAACCGCCACTTGTGAACCAATCTTTAATCTTTTACGGAAAAAATCAAATGGTTATGAGGAATGCAAAATGCATTTGAGAAAATCCGACAGTACGTGCAGAAGCCTCCAATTCTAGTCCCCCTTGTTCCGAGTCGACCCTTGATTATGTATCTTACAGTCCCCGATAGATCCATGGGATGCGTGCTGGGGCAACACGATGAAACAGGAAAAAAAGGAGCATGCCATTTACTATCTAAGTAAAAAATTTATAGAGGTTGAAACCAAATATACAATGTTAGAACGTACTTGTTGTGCCTTAGCCTGGGAGGCCCATCGCTTAAGGCAATACATGGTTTGCCATACGACCAGCTTGATATTCAAGATGGATCCAATCAAGTACATTTTCGTAAAAGTATGCTCTCACAGGGTGAATTGCTCGTTGGCAGGTGATGTTATCAGAATATGATATTACCTATGTTACTTAGAAAGCCATCAAAGGGAGTGCCTTGACATATTATTTGGCTAATCAACCTAGGGATGATTATCAATCAATGCAATGTAAATTCCCGAATGAAAGCATCATGGTTTTGTTTGAAGAATGTGATAATGGAAAATGGACCTTATTGTTCGACGGGGCCTCAAAGGTAATGGGGCATTATATTGGGGTTGTCTCAATATCTCATAAAAAGCAGTTCATACCTATCACAGTGCGCTTGTATTTTGATTGTACCAATAATATAGCAGAATATGAAACTTGTGCCATAGGAATTTTGGCTACTTTGGAATCAAAAGCAACAGTCATTAATCATCTTAACCAAGAATTGGAAACTCGAGAAAAAAAGTTAATACCTTATTTTACCTACATAAAGGAATTATCTTCACAATTTGACCGATGCTTTGGCTACTTTATCCTCGATGTTCCAAATAAGTTGAAACGATGAAATTGCATCCATTAAATTGGAGAGTCGAGATCATCCTGCCTACTGCCACTTAATGGAAGAAGAAACTGACGGGAAACCGTGGTATCACGACATCAAACATTATCTTATAAATAGAGAATATCCTTCCAGAATATCGGAGAATGAGAAAAGAACTCTGAGACGGTTAGCCGCGAGCTTTTTCGTGAATGAAAATATTTTGTATAAGAGGAATCATGATATGGTACTCCTTAGATGTGTTGATGTCAATGAGGCGGAAGAAATTCTACAAGATGTCCACGAAGGCTCTTATGGGATCCATATGAACGGACACGCCATGTCTAGAAAGATTCTTCGGGCCGAGTATTACTGGCTCACCAAAGAAAAAGATTGTTTTAAGAAATGCCATAAGTGTCAAACATATGCTGATAATATCCACCCCCACCAATGCTTCTAAACACCCTTTTAGCGCCCTGACCGTTCTCAATGTGGGGCATAGACGTCATCGGAATGATTGAACCGAAAGCATCAAATGGACATCGCTTCATCTCGGTGGCAATCGATTACTTTACCAAATGGGTAGTGGTCGTTTCATACCCCAATGTAACCAGAAATGTGGTAGTCAAATTCATAAAAAGGGAGTTAATATGTCGTTATGGCCTACCAAGCAAGATCATTACCAACAATGCCACAATATCTGAATAACAAAATGATGGATGAATTGTGTGCCACCTTTAAAATTCAACACCACAACTCGTCCCCTTACAAAAATGAATGACACAGTTGAAGCAGCAAATAAAAACATCAAAAAGATTATTCAGAAAATGGTTGCAACATACAAAGATTGGCATGAGATGTTGCCGTCTGCACTACATGGGTATCGCACTTCGATACGCACTTCAACTGGGACAACCCCTTTTTCCCTAGTATATGGGATGGAGGCTGTGCTACCCATTGAAGTAGAAATCCCTTCACTAAGAGTATTAATGAAAGCCAAACTAGAGGAGTCGGAATGGGTACAAACCCGTTTCGATCAATTGAATTTAATTGAAGAAAAAAGGTGGACGGCCTTATGCCATGGGCAATTATATCATAAAAGATTGAAAAGAGCATAAGAGAAAAAAAATACGTCCTCGAGAATTTGGAGAGGGAGACATGGTGCTAAAAAAGATCTTACCCATTCAAAAGGATTATCGTGGAAAATGGACCCCTAACTATGAAGACCCATACGTCGTGAAAAATCTTTACAGGTGGAGCTTTGATCCTCACGAAATGGATGGAAAAGATGTAGTCCTCCCTATAAACTCATATGTCGTAAAAAAGTATCATACTTAAATATTGAATACCCGCTAGGTTGAAAACCTGAAAAGGCAACCTAGGCAAAAATTTGGGTACAAAAATAATAATGAATACCCGTTAGGTTGAAAACCTGAAAGGGCGACTTAAGCAAAATTAGGGTACAAAAAAGAATACCCGCTAGGTTGAAAACCTGAAAGGGCAACCTAGGAAAAATTAGGGTACACAAAGAAAAATAATAATAATAATACCCGTTAGGTTGAAAACCTGAAAAGGCGACCTATGCAAAAATTAGGGTACAAAAATATATAATAAATACCTCTTGGACGACCTAGGCAAAAATTATGGTACAAAATATAATAATACCTACTAGGTTGAAAACCGGAAAGGGCAACCTAGGAAAAGAATAAAAAACAAAAACAAAAAAAAATAAAAAATAAAAAATAATACCGTTAGGTTGAAAACCTAAAAGGACCATCTAGACAAAAATTAGGGTACAAAAAATATAATAAATACCTATTGGGTTGAAAACCGGAAAGGGCAACCTAGGAAAAGAATAAAAAACAAAAACAAAAAAATAAAAAATAATATCGTTAGGTTGAAAACCTAAAAAAGCAACCTAGGCAAAAATTAGGGTATAAAAAATATAAATACCTGCTGGGTCGAAAACCTAAAAGGACCACCTAGACAAAAATTAGGGTACAAAAAATATAATAAATATCTATTGGGTTGAAAACCGGAAAGGGCAACCTAGGAGAAGAAAAAAAAACAAAGAATATATACTCAAAAGGACAGAACAAACAGTATCGATCGGACTATGGCACGAGAAGTTAGTACAATCTACCTTTGAATTACTAGTAACCAAGTCGGGTCTTCCACCCATTCCTTTTGTTTTATCTTATGTATATTTTTTTTATATTGAACATCAATATATTGATATATACTTTTATCATCTTTATAATTTAACCCTCTTTCTCGAATGCATTTTATGATTATCGTGTAAAATATATACCATACCTCGATATAATGAATTGCGATAAAGTTGGATATATTAGAGGTTGTTTAGAGTGCAAGGCAAACGAAAATATGAGATCAAGCTTAAGATTACAACAGTAATTCTTCATTAAAAAAAAAACAACAAAAAAATACAAAAAAAAATAAAACAAAACAAAAAAACAGAAATGGACAAAAGAGAGACCAAAGATATCAAGTTCAAGAAAAATGTATAAGTTCCTTTTTCATCCATGATTTTAATGATTGTATCCAATAAAAATATTAATAAAAAATCAATACATTCATTCATTTATTCATTCACTGATTCATGACATTACATAAATTTAAAGCCGAGAAAACGACCCGCATGTTGAAGCCGGGAAAACGACTCGCACCCGAAGCCGAGAAAACGACCCGCATGTTGAAGCCGGGAAAACGACTCGCACCTAAAGCCGAGAAAACGACCCGCATGTTGAAGCCGGGAAAACGACTCGCACCCAAAGCCGAGAAAACGACCCGCATGTTGAAGCCGGGAAAACGACTCGCACCTAAAGCCGAGAAAACGACCCGCATCTTGAAGCCGGGAAAACGACTCGCACCCGAAGCCGAGAAAACGACCCGCATCTTGAAGCCGGGAAAACGACTCGCACCCTTCTAAAAAATTCTTTTCGGACAAAATTAGAGTTGTCATCTTTACTTATCTTTTACTTTGATTCTCAAGTAAATTCTAAGTAAAGAGGGGCAGCTGTTGACACCTAATTTTGTCCGCTTTTTATTTATTTATCTATTTATTTGTTTTTACTTTTTATTAAAAAAAAAGGGAAATAATAATAATAAGTGTATAGAAATATAAAATATATATATATATATATATATAATTAGGGATTAAAACTTTAAACAATCACATATGTTCCCAGTTTTTGTTTGCATCTAATTCCTGTTTAGACTCTTTTCTAAAAAAAATATAATAAAAAATATATTAAAAAAATAATTAAAAAAAATTAAAAAAAAAATAATAACAAATAAATAAAGGTACATAATTGAATGAAAGAAATTGAAAAGAAATGAATTGATGGTCATAAAAATCGGTATAATGAGGATCAATTGAATGGATTGATGGTCATAAAAATCGGTATAATGAGGTTCAATTGAATGGATTGATGATCATAAAAATCGGTATAATGAGGATCAATTGAATAATTTGATGGTCATAAGAATCAGTATAATGATAATCAATTGAAAGAAAAGAAACAAAAAAGAAAGAGATTAATAGTAATAAAATGGTGATCAATTGACAATTATTCCCTTGTCTTTTGTAACCTATCCCGAAAGGCCTATAAATAATCGATAGTAAGAGTACACCAGGGGAGACGATTGAGTACTATTTGGAGCACAATTGAGAGCACAAAAAAAAACAAAAGAGAAGAGAGGATAATAGGCAGAAAAATAGAGAAGAGAGATTGGAGCCAGAAACTAATAATAAACCTCTATAGTGCGGTAAACACTTTCTTTTTCTTTTTTTCTCCTCATCTATTTTTTTGACATTATTGTTGTTATAGAGTTTTTTTTACTATTCTATGCACATATGATATAAACAAGAATTTTTTTTCGGTTTCATGATCAAGTTTTGGAATTAACTAATAAGAATAAAATCGATTGTTGTATAATCGTTTATTTCTTTATCAAATTCGTGATATCTTATCTTTATTTTGTTTTGTTTCTTGTATTTTAAACTTTTTTTTTTTGTTATTATCGTCGCCGGTCCGCGCTACATATGCGCCGCCAACTCGCGAATCTGCTCTTGAATTTTTATCCTTTAAAATTTGTAAAAGTCAAAAAGTAACAAAAGTGTTTCCTTAAAATAAAACAATACACAAATCAATATACAACACATCACTCCTATTATTATTATTATTATTATTATTATTATTATTATTATTATTATTATTATTATTATTATTATTATTATCATTATCAATATTACCGTTATTACTATTATTATTATCACTATTATGTTGTTAATTTATTTTGATATTTATATATATAAAGTAAAATTAATAATAAAATCAGTCAACACATAAATATTTTCTACCCAAGAACTACGTGTGTTTTGATTTCCCTATTGCACCTGGGGATACGTAGGAGCAAGGTTTTTTCCTTGTCAAACCAAATTAATAAAAAAAAAATACTTTTTCTTCTTTTATTAATGTAAATAATTTATTTATTTTTTTATTATTCTTTTTGAGGTAAAAATAAACGAATAAATAAATAAATAGTTTGTATACAATTAATTATAGGGTAACCGTTTAACGGACGTTGTAGGGTGCTAATACCTTCCCTACTCGTAATCGACTCCCGAATCCGAATTTTTGGTTCAAAAATAATTAATTTAGGTTTTATCCAATTTTTCCTTTGAATAAAATAAAATTGGTGGCGACTCCTTTTTCGCGAAAAAAACTGGACGCGACACAACCAATGACACAAAATCACTTATTGGATGCACAAGAATGGTTAAAAACCCTAATTGGACGAGAATAAGCTTTGGGAGGACGAAAATGACCTAAATGTTCAACCAATGACACAAATGTACTTGTTGGATGCACAAGATTGGTTAAAACCCTAATTGGATGAGAATAAGCCTAGGGAGGACGAAAATGACCTAAATGTTCAACCTATGACACAAAATCACTTATTGGATGCACAAGATTGTTTAAAAACCCTAATTGGACGAGAATAAGCCTTGGGAGGACGAAAATGACCTAAATGTTCAACCAATGACACAAAATCACCTATTGGATGCACAAGATTGGTTAAAAACCCTAATTGGACGAGAATAAGCATTGGGAGAACGAAAATGACCTGAATGTTCAACCAATGACACAAAATCACTTATTGGATGCACTAGATTGGTTCAAAACCCTAATTGGACGAGAATAAGCCTTGGGAGGACGAAAATGACCTAAATGTTCAACCAATGACACAAAATCACTTATTGGATGCACAAGATTGGTTCAAAACCCTAATTGGACGAGAATAAGCCTAGGGAGGACGAAAATGACCTAAATGCTCAACCAATTACACAAATGTACTTATTGGATGCACAAGATTGGTTAAAAACCCTAATTGGACGAGAATAAGCCTAGGGAGGACGAAAATGACCTAAATGTTCAACCAATGACACAAAATCACTTATTGGATGCACAAGATTGGTTAAAACCCCTAATTGGAGGAGAATAAGCCTTGGCAGGACGAAAATGACCTAAACGTTCAACCAATGACACAAATGTACTTATTGGATGCACAAGATTGGTTAAAAACCCTAATTGGACGAGAATAAGCCTAGGGAGGACGAAAATGACCTAAATGTTCAACCAATGACACAAAATCACTTATTGGATGCACAAGATTGGTTAAAACCCCTAATTGGACGAGAATAAGCCGTGGGAGGACGAAAATGACCTAAATGTTCAACCAATGACACAAAATCACTTATTGGATGCACAAGATTGGTTAAAAACCCTAATTGGACGAGAATAAGCATTGGGAGGACGAAAATGACCTAAATGTTCAACCAATGACACAAATGTACTTATTAGATGCAAAAGATTGGTTAAAAACCCTAATTGGACGAGAATAAGCCTTGGGAGGACGAAAATGACCTAATTGTTCAACCAATGACACAAAATCACTTATTGGATGCACAAGATTGGTTAAAACCCCTAATTGGACGAGAATAAGCCTTGGGAGGACGAAAATGACCTAAATGTTCAACCAATGACACAAAATCACTTATTGGATGCACAAGATTGGATAAAAACCCTAATTGGACGAGAATAAGCCTTGGGAGGACGAAAAAGACCTAAATGTTCAACCAATGACACAAATGTACTTATTGGATGCACGAGATTGGATAAAAACCCTAATTGGACGAGAATAAGCCTTGGGAGGACGAAAATGACCTAAATGTTCAACCAATGACACAAAATCACTTATTGGATGCACAAGATTGGTTAAAAACCCTAATTGGACGAGAATAAGCCTTGAGAGAACGAAAATGACCTGAATGTTCAACCAATGACACAAAATCACTTATTGGATGCACAAGATTTGTTAAAACTCTAATTGGACGAGAATAAGCCTTGGGAGGACAAAGATGACCTAAATGTTCAACCAATGACACAAATGTACTTATTGGATGCACAAGATTGGTTAAAAATCCTAATTGGACGAGAATAAGCCTTGGGAGGACGAAAATGACCTAAATATTCAACCATTTACACAAAATCACTTATTGGATGCACTAGATTGGTTTAAAACCCTAATTGGACGAGAATAAGCCTTGGGAGGACGAAAATGACCTAAATGTTCAACCAATGACACAAAATCACTTATTGGATGCACAAGATTGGTTCAAAACCCTAATTGGACGAGAATAAGCCTAGGGAGGACGAAAATGACCTAAATGCTCAACCAATTACACAAATGTACTTATTGGATGCACAAGATTGGTTAAAAACCCTAATTGGACGAGAATAAGCCTAGGGAGGACGAAAATGACCTAAATGTTCAACCAATGACACAAAATCACTTATTGGATGCACAAGATTGGTTAAAACCCCTAATTGGAGGAGAATAAGCCTTGGCAGGACGAAAATGACCTAAACGTTCAACCAATGACACAAATGTACTTATTGGATGCACAAGATTGGTTAAAAACCCTAATTGGACGAGAATAAGCCTAGGGAGGACGAAAATGACCTAAATGTTCAACCAATGACACAAAATCACTTATTGGATGCACAAGATTGGTTAAAACCCCTAATTGGACGAGAATAAGCCGTGGGAGGACGAAAATGACCTAAATGTTCAACCAATGACACAAAATCACTTATTGGATGCACAAGATTGGTTAAAAACCCTAATTGGACGAGAATAAGCATTGGGAGGACGAAAATGACCTAAATGTTCAACCAATGACACAAATGTACTTATTAGATGCAAAAGATTGGTTAAAAACCCTAATTGGACGAGAATAAGCCTTGGGAGGACGAAAATGACCTAATTGTTCAACCAATGACACAAAATCACTTATTGGATGCACAAGATTGGTTAAAACCCCTAATTGGACGAGAATAAGCCTTGGGAGGACGAAAATGACCTAAATGTTCAACCAATGACACAAAATCACTTATTGGATGCACAAGATTGGTTCAAAACCCTAATTGGACGAGAATAAGCCTAGGGAGGATGAAAATGACCTAAATGTTCAACCAATGACACAAAATTACTTATTGGATGCACAAGATTGGTTAAAAACCCTAATTGGACGAGAATAAGCCTTGGGAGGACGAAAATGACCTAAATGTTCAACCAATGACACAAAATCACTTATTGGATACACAAGATTGGTTAAAAACCCTAATTGGACGAGAATAAGCCTTGGGAGGACGAAAATAACCTAAATGTTCAACCAATGACACAAAATCACTTATTGGATGCACAAGATTGGTTAAAAACCCTAATTGGACAAGAATAAGCCTTGGGAGGACGAAAATGACCTAAATGTTCAACCAATGACACAAAATCACTTATTGGATGCACAAGAATGGTCAAAAACCCTAATTGGACGAGAATAAGCCTTGGGAGGACGAAAATGACCTAAATGTTCAACCAATGACACAAATGTACTTATTGGATGCACAAGATTGGTTAAAAACCCTAATTGGACGAGAATAAGCCTAGGGAGGACGAAAATGACCTAAATGTTCAACCAATGACACAAATGTACTTACTGGATGCACAAGATTGGTTAAAAACCCTAATTGGACGAGAATAAGCATTGGGAGCACGAAAATGACCTAAATGTTCAACCAATGACACAAAATCACTTATTGGATGCACAAGATTGGTTAAAACCCCTAATTGGACGAGAATAAGCCTTGGGAGGACGAAAATGACCTAAATGTTCAACCAATGACACAAAATCACTTATTGGATGCACAAGATTGGTTAAAACCCTTAATTGGACGAGAATAAGCCTTGGGAGGACGAAAATGACCTAAATGTTCAACCAATGACACAAAATCACTTATTGGATGCACAAGATTGGTTAAAAACCCTAATTGGACGAGAATAAGCCTTGGGAGGACGAAAATGACCTAAATGTTCAAACAATGACACAAAATCACTTATTGGATGCACAAGATTGATTCAAAACCCTAATTGGACGAGAATAAGCCTAGGGAGGACGAAAATGACCTAAATGTTCAACCAATGACACAAATGTACTTATTGGATGCACAAGATTGGTTAAAAACCCTAATTGGAAGAGAATAAGCCTAGGGAGGACGAAAATGACCTAAATGATCAACCAATGACACAAAATCACTTATTGGATGCACAAGATTGGTTAAAAACCCTAATTGGACGAGAATAAGCCTTGGGAGGACGAAAATGACCTAAATGTTCAACCAATGACACAAATGCACTTATTGGATGCAAAAGATTGGTTAAAAACCCTAATTGGACGAGAATAAGCCTTGGGAGGACGAAAATGACCTAAATGTTCAACCAATGACACAAATGTACTTATTGGATGCACAAGATTGGTTAAAAACCCTAATTGGATGAGAAAAAGCCTTGGGAGGACGAAAATGACCTTAATGTTCAACCAATGACACAAAATCACTTATTGGATGCACAAGATTGGTTAAAAACCCTAATTGGACGAGAATAAGCCTTGGGAGGACGAAAATGACCTAAATGTTCAAACAATGACACAAAATCACTTATTGGATGCACAAGATTGGTTAAAAACCCTAATTGGACGAGAATAAGCCTTGGGTGGACGAAAATGACCTAAATGTTCAACCAATGACACAAAATCACTTATTGGATGCAAAAGATTGGTTAAAAACCCTAATTGGACGAGAATACGCCTAGGGAGGACGAAAATGACCTAAATGTTCAAACAATGACACAAAATCACTTATTGGATGCACAAGATTGGTTAAAAACCCTAATTGGACGAGAATAAGCCTTGGGAGGACGAAAATGACCTAAATGTTCAAACAATGACACAAAATCACTTATTGGATGCACAAGATTGGTTACAAACCCTAATAGGACGAGAATAAGCCTTGCGAAGACGAAAATGACCTAAATGTTCAACCAATGACACAAAATCACTTATTGGATGCACAAGATTGGTTAACAACCCTAATTGGACGAGAATAAGCCTTGGGAGGACGAAAATGACCTAAATGTTCAACCAATGACACAAATGTACTTATTGGATGCACAAGATTGGTTAAAAACCCTAATTGGACGAGAATAAACCTTGGGAGTACGAAAATAACCTAAATGTTCAAACAATGACACAAAATCACTTATTGGATGCACAAGATTGGTTAAAAACCCTAATTGGACGAGAATAAGCCTTGGGAGGACGAAAATGACCTAAATGTTCAAACAATGACACAAAATCACTTATTGGATGCACAAGATTGGTTAAAAACCCTAATTGGACGAGAATAAGTCTAGGGAGGACGAAAATGACCTAAATGTTCAACCAATGAAACAAAATCACTTATTGGATGCACAAGATTGGTTAAAAACCCTAATTGGACGAGAATAAGCCTTGGGAGGACGAAAATGACCTAAATGTTCAACCAATGACACAAATGTACTTATTGGATGCACAAGATTGGTTAAAAACCCTAATTGGACGAGAATAAGCCTTGGGAGGACAATAATGACCTAAATGTTCAACCAATGACACAAAATCACTTATTGGATGCACAAGATTGGTTAAAAACCCTAATTGGACGAGAATAAGCCTTGGGAGGACGAAAATGACCTAAATGTTCAACCAATGACACAAATGTACTTATTGGATGCACAAGATTGGTTAAAAACTCTAATTGGACGAGAATAAGCTTTTGGAGGACATAAATGACCTAAATGTTCAACCAATGACACAAGTGTACTTATTGGATGCACAAGATTGGTTAAAAACCCTAATTGGACGAGAATAAGCTTAGGGAGGACGAAAATGACCTAAATGTTCAACCAATGACACAAAATCACTTATTGGATGCACAAGATTGGTTAAAAACCCTAATTGGACGAGAATAAGCGTTGGGAGGACGAAGATGACCTAAATGTTCAACCAATGACACAAATAAACTTATTGGATGCACAAGATTGGTTAAAAACCCTAATTGGACGAGAATAAGCCTTGGGAGGACGAAAATGACCTAAATGTTCAACCAATGACACAAATAAACTTATTGGATGCACAAGATTGGTTAAAAACCCTAATTGGACGAGAATAAGCCTAGGGATCGACGAAAATGACCTAAATGTTCAACCAATGACACAAAATCACTTATTGGATGCACAAGATTGGTTAAAAACCCTAATTGGACGAGAATAAGAATAGGGAGGACGAAAATGACCTAAATGTTCAACCAATGACACAAATGTACTTTTTGGATGCACAAGATTGGTTAAAAACCCTAATTGGACGAGAATAAGTCTTGGGAGGACGAAAATGACCTAAATGTTCAACCAATGACACAAATTTACTTTTTGGATGCACAAGATTGGTAAAAAACCCTAATTGGACGAGAATAAGCCTAGGGAGGACGAAAATGACCTAAATGTTCAACCAATGACACAAATGTACTTATTGGATGCACAAGATTGGTTAAAAATCCTAATTGGACGAGAATAAGCCTTGGGAGGACGAAAATGACCAAAATGTTCAACCAATGACACAAAATCACTTATTGGATGCACAAGATTGGTTCAAAATCCTAAATGCACGAGAATAAGCCTTGGGAGGACGAAAATGACCTAAATGTTCAACCAATGACACAAAATCACTTATTGGATGCACAAGATTGGTTCAAAACCCTAATTGGACGAGAATAAGCCTCGGGAGGACGAAAATGACCTAAATGTTCAACCAATGACACAAATGTACTTATTGGATGCACAAGATTGGTTAAAAACCCTAATTGGATGAGAATAAGCCTAGGGAGGACGAAAATGACCTAAATGTTCAACCAATGACACAAATGTACTTATTGGATGCACAAGATTGGTTAAAAATCCTAATTGGACGAGAATAAGCCTTGGGAGGACGAAAATGACCTAAATGTTCAACCAATGACACAAAATCACTTATTGAATGCACAAGATTGGTTCAAATCCCTAATTGGACGAGAATAAGCCATCGGAGGACGAAAATGACCTAAATGTTCAACCAATGACACAAAATCACTTATTGGATGCACAAGATTGGTTCAAAACCCTAATTGGACGAGAATAAGCCTAGGGAGGACGAAAATGACCTAAATGTTCAACCAATGACACAAATGTACTAATTGGATGCACAAGATTGGTTAAAAACCCTAATTGGACGAGAATAAGCCTTGGGAGAACAAAAATGACCTGAATGTTCAACCAATGACACAAAATCACTTATTGGATGCACAAGATTGGTTAAAAACTCTAATTGGACGAGAATAAGCCTTGGGAGGACGAAGATGACCTAAATGTTCAACCAATGACACAAATGTACTTATTGGATGCACAAGATTGGTTAAAAACCCTAATTGGATGAGAATAAGCCTAGGGAGGACGAAAATGACCTAAATGTTCAACCAATGACACAAAAGTACTTATTGGATGCACAAGATTGGTTAAAAACCCTAATTGGACGAGAATAAGCCTTGGGAGGACGAAAATGACCTAAATGTTCAACCAATGACACAAAATCACCTATTGGATGCACAAGATTGGTTAAAAACCCTAATTGGACGAGAATAAGCCTAGGGAGGACGAAAATGACCTAAATGTTCAACCAATGACACAAAATCACTTATTGGATGCACAAGATTGGTTAAAAACCATAGTTGGACGAGAATAAGCCTTGGGAGGACGAAAATGAATTAAATGTTCAACCAATGACACAAATAAACTTATTGGATGCACAAGATTGGTTAAAAACCCTAATTGGACGAGAATAAGTCTTGGGAGGACGAAAATGACCTAAATGTTCAACCAATGACACAAATGTACTTATTGGATGCACAAGATTGGTTAAAAACCCTAATTGGACGAGAATAAGCCTAGGGAGGACGAAAATGACCTAAATGTTCAACCAATGACACAAAATCACTTATTGGA